>PVIH01006987.1:0-27500 GCA_004025045.1 Sigmodon hispidus
TTTTTTTTTTTTTTTTTTTTTTTTTTTTTTTTTTTTTTTTTAAACTTTATTTATTCGTTATTTATTTATTTGCCTTGGTGTTTGCCTGGAACTGGAACTACAGACAGTTGTTAGCTGCCATGTGGGTGCTGGGAATCGAACCCGGGTCCTCTGGAAGAGCAGACGGTGCTCTTAACCGCTGAGCCATCTCTCCAGCCCCGTTATGCATGCTTCTAAGGAAGATAAGTCATCAAAAATCTTACCAGCTGTGAATTCTGTGAGCTACAACAACAACCAGCACAGCAAGCAATGCCCATGAGTGCAGTCTTGCCATGAGTGTTGTGGGAAGAATCAACTGTACTTAGTGATTGGCTTCACAGTCCACTCCACAGGAGGAAGTGCTTGCCTGGTGTAAAATATTACTTTACACTGCGTGAATATATGTTGCTATGATTGGTTTAATAAAGAAGTTGGCTGGTCAATAGCTGAGCAGGATAAGGTTAGGCAGGAGAGCCAAATTGACACTGCTGGGAGGGAGCAGGGTGGGGTCTGGAGTCTTGAGCAGACACAGAGAAGCAAGGTGGGCGCGCCATACTGGGAAGAGGTACCAAGCCACATGGTAGAGCATAGATAAGAACTATGGGCTAACATAAATGTAAGAGTTAGCTAGTAACAAGCCTGAGCTGTTGGATGAGCATTTGTAATTAATAGTAAGCCCCAGTGTGTTTATTTGGGAGCTGCTGTGGGACAGAAACTTCCACCAACAGCCTGGTACTGTAAATCTGGCTGAGAAATCATGACTGAAGCTCACATGTTCCACGGGAGAATTTACTGTTACTATCTTGCTAAATGGACATAGTAACATATTGTCTATTAAATTTGTATCTCTATACCTGTAGATTAGTGCAGCTCAGACCTTATCGGAAATGTTTCCTTGTGTAGTGAACATCAGTTAAATCAGAAACTCACAAACTGGTCAAAAGGCATAGGTTAAATGTCTGTTGAGTGTTCAGCCATCAATGGAATGGCTATATCACACTCTTTCCTAAGAAGGAGCAGGAGGCAGATATAGGCAGAAGCATGATTTTAGGAGGGATGGATGTAGGGGGAGTTATAGAAAAGAATGGAAAGGTGAATATTATCAACTTCCATCTATGTATATATGGAATTCTCAAAGAATCAATAAAATATTTTATTTTCCTAAAAGAAAGAAAAATAATCTCTCAAATGTGGTAGGTAGTACATGCCTGTAATCTCAGTATTGGAAGATGGAGGCAAGAAAATTCAGAATTCAAGATCATTTGGTTACATAGGGAGTTCAAGGCCAACCTGGGCTACATGAGACCGTGTCTCAAATATATATGTATTTCTCATTTTCGTAGAGCTGTGACCACATGATGGAGCATGCTCCATCTGTACAGGTCTCATGGCAAGTGGAAGCCATTTTAGAAGAACCTGCTTCTGTTTTCTTAAACAACTGAGCAGACTGGGTAATGCAAAAGAGAGAAGAAAATCCAGGGTCAGAAGACTGACATCTGACCTCACCTGTCAGTAGAGGGCTTGAGTGACCTTGAGTATGACCTTGAACCTCAATTTCCTACTTAGTAAAACAGATTGTTGACCTATAGAACCTCCCTAGTGCATCACTGGAACATAGCCTCCCTACCACAGTCTCGTTCCAATTATCATTAGAGGAATTCCTCCAAGGGTTTTACTAATATATTTTCAAAGAAACCCCTGCTAGAGGATTGAGTGGCCAGTCCCATCCAGGGTGGCTTTCAACAATGTCCAACTGTTTCTCTGAGTAGAATATTCTAAAGTCAACCACAGCCCTAGTCACGTCTTTGAACTATCTGCTATTCTTTACCAGGCTGCTTCCCCCTAGTGGTAGGTCATAGAAACACACCTGTTTGGAATTTCATCGTGTGTACGTACTGTATTTTCTTCTTTCCTATCCCTTTGCAAATGGTCAGACATTCTTACTTGTAGTAAGTGAGTGGTCTCCATAATAATGGGAAGATTCAAGTTCTCTGTTATAAACTGTGTAGGATACATCCATAATAGAGGGTTACAGGTGCTGACTTTTCCAGGAGCTCAAAGAGAGTATTCACTCCAGGTCTCCTGAGGGCTTCCAAAAACCCATAGATACTAGGGTACTTTAGGGCTCATTTCCTGATGTCCCAGGAAAGAGCTGAAACAGCGTTCCATTTGAGTCTCGGGCTAAGAATATATTGACTTATAATAGTTACTAATTGATCTGTCCAACATCATTCCCAGTGTATTCATGAAGAGTTTACTATGGGGGTGTTCTCTCTGAATTCCCATAGTTCAGATGAAATCTCATCATAAAGAATTTCAAATCCCTTGATATACGTATACTATTTCCCCACACTTATTTAGGTGTTGCCTTCTACAGGCTCCACTAGTTGCCCCACATAAAGAAAACCTTAGCTTATGCTTTTGTTTTCTTCGCATACCATATATTTCCTGTGGGAATTTGTTCATGTGCTTTTACTAGAAAGCAAACTTCCTGAGCACGAGAGAATTCATTTTTCTCAAGTTTATACCTTCAGTTTGAAAGATGATACACATTTTGGATAGCCAGTGGATATCAAATAAATGTAAAGTTTCATAATTATTTTCCATTGCTGGTTGTCAAAATGGATAGTATGATGTCTATTCCATTTTGGTCTTTTTGATACAATGATGATACTTCTCTCTGCCTGGTAGTAAACACTGCATGATGTTTTTCCATAGGAAAAAAAATTTGCCCTAGATAGGACTATGCTTGGTGTTAGTGAATAGGATTTTTCCAAAGGAAGGCATCTTCCTGAGCTCTTTTTGAACTACAAAGGCGGTTCAGTTAGTGGTTGCTGGGACACTTACTGCTTGAGCAGGTGGCTTCTTTAGGGCTGGACGACATCGGCTGTGCACAAAGTTGACAAAGACAGTCTCTCCCATTGAATGTGACTCGATCTCCGGGTGGGAATGGGCGCCTGGAGACAGAAAGACATTTGCCCTCAAAGTCATTCCAGCTATTTTATTCCCTTTTCTTACTCCTTTGCTGGCTACCTCTCTGGTGCAAATTGATTTCTTGGAGGCATACCAGCCTGAATTGTTGACATGTTTGAAATGTAGCCATGCCCAAGCCCGCCAGCTGGTCATGGGCCAAACAAATACGAGTGCGTCATTATGAGATGAAAGAGAATGTATTGGTTCTACAGGCTCCCTGGTTGGAAAGAACCAACATGGTCCCAGCCTATAGTGGAGGATGCCGGCATACCACCTCTCAGAGCCCACAGAGCAGTGTCTTCCATAGAGAAATTCATCACGGGGGAAAAACAACCATTTTAAATGCCGCCATGGATTCCCATTGAAGCTCAAGACAGCCCTAAGAGAACTGCTTTACAGGAGAAGTGGGAGCCTTTTTGGTCCCTGTGGGTTTTGGTAACTATATTGAGTTAGACTTTGTTCTATTTTGGACATCTGAACTTGCAAAGCACTGGGGACCCCAGTCTCTCATAAGCTGCAAGTGATAGAACAGGCTGCTATAGACATCTATTTGAGAATCAGTAACCTGGAGAGACGGCTCAGTGGTTAAGAGAATTTGTTCTTGCAGAGGAGCCAGGCTCAGAGGTTCCCAGTATCCACATGGTCACTCAGCCATCTACAACTCCAGTTTCAGGGAATCCAATGCCTTTTGCTGACCTCTTTAGGTATCAGGCATGTACATGGTGCACTTAAATGCAGGCAAAGCACTTCATACACATAAAATAAAATTAATTTAAAACTCAGTAGCAGTCTCCTTTTTCAGAAAGACATTTTCCTTTCCTGCTAGTAACAGTATCCATCAGTAACAGCACATAGCACAATTCACCATCTGTAAGAACGTTAGGTCTGCATGCTTGCTCACTTGAAACAATCTTTTTCTAATGTGAGATTTTGTCAACTGGGAAATGTGGGACTCATCAGACAACATGAATGGGTCAGAAGTGGCCAGTCTGGTGTAAGACCAAGCTTCCTGACCTGCACGTACTTTCACAGCCCTTGACACATCTCTCCAAGGCCTAACACTGGTAACTAACCATAGTAAACACTCTCAGGTATATCTAGACTTACACCACCAATACAATTCGTACCAGTCATCAAGTGTGTGTGTGTGGGGGATATGATAGTCTCACACCTTCGAATGTTAAAAGTCCTTGGGATATCAGTGGCTCCCTGTCTCAAGCAGTACATTTTCTTTCACTGGGCAGATAGCAGGCAGGGGCAGGCTTCATTGATCTGACTTGGACTGTGTTAATAATTAAAACTACACTCTGCTACTGCAGGCAGGCCCTTGCTTCATGCTCATTTACTGAACTTGATCAGGGACTCTAGTCCATTCTGTGAGGAGTGTATTCAAGGGCTAAGAGCCCATAAATAAGCATGGGTTCTTCAGTCTCCATGCAGGGACAGGTCTGGGTAAAGCAAGCAAGATCCTTCGGGAAAGTACAGGTGCTCACTGTCCACAGATGAGCCAGCTCTTCTGGGAGGCCCTGACAAGTATGCCTTTATGTGCAGAACCTCTGGAGTGTAGCTACCTTGCCTGAGCCTAGACCCCACTTCCATTCAGTGCAGGTCCACTGCGATACCAGCCAGATTCCGTATACCTAGTCAGAGAGTCAAAGTCACCTTCCTTTATAATGTGTGGCTCCTGAAATACAATAATACCACATTCCCTCTCTCATATCAGTTTCTTCTGATCATTTTCATTAAGTTGTGTTACGCAGTTACCTAACAATCAGCATATGGCAACATTTTCCCTAAAACATCTGCCAGTAGTGTCTCTTTAGGTTTTGTGGACCATTTGATCTCTGTCATAAGCCCCCAACCCTGCCACTGTACCTAACAGAAGTCCTAGCCCCTATGCAAACAAGTAGCCAATAAAAGAAAGACCTGCAGCCAGGCATGTCGGTGCATGCCTTCTACTCCAGCACTTGAGAGGCAGAGGCAAGCAGATCTTACTAAGTTCAAGGCAGCTTGGTTTATACAGTGAGTTCTAGACTAGCCAGAGCTACACAGTGAGACCCTGTCTCAAAAAAAAAAAAAAAAAAAAAAACCTAAAGACATTATTTGGCCTGTAAATCCATTGCCATTTCATCTTCAGGACATCAGCTAGGCTGGTCCCAAATGCCTGGGCTCAAGCAGTCTCAAGCAGTTCTCTCCACTCTACCTCTGAGTGCTGGGACTACAGTACATTCCTCAGTGCCCAGGGGCCATCTGCAGCATGCCCACCCAATCACCTGCATTCCTCAATGAGTCTTTTCCTTTTAAGTAACTGTCCCTGTTCCCTCCTCATTACCCAGACTGTCTGGAGGTCCCCTCAGGATGAGGTTCAGCCACTTAACTGCCTCATTGCTTTACAGAGGACAGTTTTCCGACTGTACTGCACTTTGACCAAGAATGAATAGACAGCAAGAAAAGACATGTTGGGAAGGGGCTATTTTAAGACCTTGTACTACTCAGGATCAGAAGAGCAGTCAGAAGCCTTAGTGGCCGAAGCCAGCATTTTCTGTTGGAGAGAGCCAGAGCGTTGGCAAAGATGGCCACTTACTTGCAGATGGTACAGGCAAAGCAGTTGGGATGGTAGGTCTTGCCCAGGGCAGTGACCACCTCACCCTCCACGAACTCCCCACAGCCATGGCACCGTGTCCCGTACATCCTCTGGTAGTCCAGGGTGCACAAATAGTCCCCGTTCTTTATGAAGAAGCCTCCTTGGGCCAGGTCGCAGCCGCACACTGTAGAAAGACAAGTTTATAACTGGTCAATGCCTGCCAAATTTCTAGGCAGCATTTGCCTTCTGCCAGACGCTGGTGGCTGCCTGTGCTCTCACAGTTTGGGAACAGGGAAGTGGATGGGCTGACACAAAGAGCTTTTTATTAGCAGGCTCTGCTTTTTCTGCTGTTCCCCTACCCTACAAGCTATGCAATATCTCATACAAGTAAAATCTACTGGCTGGGTCTCAATGGCCTCAGTGGTATGTCTAAGAGTCAGCGGTAGTCAGTCAGTCTTTGATGGAAAGATATGCTGCATTTGGGCTGTCTCAGATGCCAACCAAGGCAGTGCTTTTAGGAAAGGTGCCCACAGCTTGTCCACATGGCTACCTGATTTGGGCCAAGATTGTTGAGTAATAAATTCCTACTATAGCAATAGCAGCAGCTGAAGTTTCCAGGGACTGTTTTCTCCCACTTTGAAAATCCTTCCCCCAAGACAGATCAAGCCCTGATGTGCACGGCAAACAGAATACGTCAATCATGTATGTGAGAGACTGCAATGAAAATGAGTAGGCCAGAAAGGGACGAAAAGGGGATAAGTCAAACAGAAAACTGTCATTCCTGATCTTGGGACATGCAAAAGACACTGCTGGGTTTTGGCAACCCTCTCTGGACTGTACAGCTGCGAATGAATGACAGATGTGGTACAGGAAGTGAGGATGCCAGGGACTAATTTACATGCTCAGACAAAACCCAAGCAGGTCACAACTTGTCCACAAATAAAGCCTAGAGCAATTCTCTGATACCGGTTATCTCCTGCCAGACGCCTGGGAAGCTAAAGCTGAGCCTCTCCAACCTCAGCTTCTGCATTCTAAGGCTAGACTCCTATACAAGGTAGGGCCTCAGGAAAGCATTTAAAATCCTTTCTGATCTTTTTGTAAACTGCAAGAGCAGAGCCTCCAGTCAGGAGGAAGCAAACTTGGTCATTATATTGCTCTCCTAGGGAACTGTAAGAACACAGGATTACTCTTTCTAGTTCTCATGATTTTATTAACAGTCTTAAAATGAGTGGGCTCCTTATAACTGAAGGCTCGATTGTAAAAAGAAATCAGAAATGAGAATTTTCTGAACATGAGGCAGAAGCAGGTGGGTCTTTGAGTTCAAAGCCAGCCTTGTCTACAGAGTGAGTTCCAAAAACAGCTGAAAAACTCTCTCTCTCTCTCTCTCTCTCTCTCTCTCTCTCTCTCTCTCTCTCACACACACACACACACACACACACACACACACACACGAACATGTAATTAACAAATTAATTAATTCAAAATCAATTGTGTAGTGAGCCTGAAGTGGCAGCCACCCATGGCACATATAAGACTTCCCTGTACACGTGAGTTCTGTGTACGTCATCAGCCATGCAGGATGAAGGTACACTGTATGACACAGCTCCACTCAGGTTCACAGCTACTGTATGTTAGGGGTTATAATGTGTGTGTGTGTGTGTGTGTGTGTGTGTGTGTGTGTGCTTTCTGTACACACAATGTTTTCTGCTCTTACAAAAGCATAATGGTTTTAATAATGGAAAAGAAAGACATTTTCTTACTGTCATTGCTCAGCATGTAAGTATCAAATTAGTATATCTTTGGATCAGCTGGTTTAGAGTGCTTCATTTTTAAATTCCTGATTCAGTTGCTGACTTGATTTTCACAAAGAACAACCGTTAAATGAATTTTGGCTTGACATTAGGACAGAATTTCCAGTAACTTCTGAAATGGCTTTACACGTACTTCTTTTATTTTGTACTATCTATTTATACAACATGGCACTCTCAGCACTGATGATTCTAAAACCAAAATATTGATGAACTCTGAGAAACACTGAAGATGCTCTTTGTCCTGCAGCTCAAATATTCAACCAATATTTAATTCCTTATGTAAGAAATAAACAAGCATACTATCGTATTAGTATACAAATTCACTTTAGACTTCCATAAATGGTAAAAATATATATATAACAATTATATATAACTGTTTTAAAATATGTCTTTATGACTTATTGTCAGTAAATTTTTGACTTATATACTTATTTTAAATGCTTAGCTACTCAGAGTAGTATAAAAACTTCGTAGGTGTTAAGGGTTTAGAGTAAAAAAGGTTAAGAACCTGGGTCTAATGAAGCAGTGTTAGCACAGTGAGATCATGAACTCCCCCCACCCCCATCAGCAGAACTCTGGGGTGTCAGCATGACACAGAATCACAAGCTTTCCATGAGGACTCACTGTTCCATGTTGCTAAACTCCATAGCTCTGCCTTCCTTCTGAAAAATTGTCTCTAAGTAATGTAAGCTGATGGTCAGAGACCATTTGCTGGACACCAAGCATCCTGAAATAATGCTGTGATCATATTCTCAGAAGGGCTTTCTTCTCCTCTAACTGTATCTCGTCCTGCATCCAAGGTTCTCACATGGAAGTTCAAGGATTAGCCTTATCCTGACCAGATTCTTACAGCAGAGACAATCCTTGGGGAGTGGGGTGGGTAGGAGTCATCATGGAACTCTCAGAACGTCCTCATTGGTGACTTTTTAGGTATGCACCTTCAAGGTGACAGAGCATGTTATGGCCAAGAGTCTTTATCTGAACTCTTTTGGATTCTTTCTTCATAAACCTGCGAACACGGGCATCTAATATAATACCGAGAATAATGCAGGATAATTAAATTGAATTCTGACTTATACTTGGCAAGCTCCCACCAATTCCACTCCTGGGAGCATCAGCAATTCTGATGACTCATTTGTGCTTTTAAACTTATTTCTCACAATTGTGAGACGTGGCAAACAGTGTTCTCAGGCTCCTTACCCTTTGTTCTCCTCCAGCCACCTGGGCTGGGAATAAAACGGGGAGACACTTCATGAAAAGACCATGAAGGTGACCTTCATGAAGTACAGACCACACAGTCAGTGTCAGAGCCAAACCCACTGCTCCCTTGGGGTGCCTCCATGTGAGTGTCTTCTCTGTCTGGTTTACACGGTTTTGTGAAATTGACACATGTCTTCTTGGATTAAATTGTAATTTAACATGGTCTTAGAAAATGACTTTGTAACATGGTGGAGCGATGAGAAACTGTGCCATGCTGTGATAGATTTGGGTTTTCTCTAAAATTCAAAGCCAAGTTGGCTTACCCAACAACTATAGCAGTGTTTGTGTTGGTTCAGATAATAAGACACTGCTTAAGGGACAAGGGTCTACGGCACACACAGGAGCAGTGACAGGAAAAGCTCATGCGCTGCAGCTAGAAGCTACATCACAGCATCACCAAAATGGTGGTGACATAACTAGAGCTTCTTCTTCTTCTTCTTCTTCTTCTTCTTCTTCTTCTTCTTCTTCTTCTTCTTCTTCTTCTTCTTCTTCTTCTTCTTCTTCTCCCCTCTGTGCAGTTTCCTCCTCCAGGACTGCAAAGGGGTCTTGACCCACAGGTTGAGAACCATTGGTCTATAGTTTGTGCTCTGCAAGCTTTAGACCATGGCTGTGACTGAGCAGGGGACAGACAGCATGCCCACCTAAGGTTCAGTCTCTTCCAGCAGCTCCATCCTCTGTGGTACTTCCGCTACCTGAAAAGGCTCCTGAGAGAGAGACTCTTTTGTTTCTGTCTTTGTAAGCTCTAGTAGCACCCACTTTCTCTTACACCGACATTTTCAGCAGCCAGGCTAGTTTCCCAGTGAACATCTTTGGGGTGCATCCCTCCCCTATCCTCATGCTTTAGCATTGCCCTCCTGCATGGAAACAACTTTACTAAACGGTGCTGGTAGGGGCTGGAGAGACGGCTCCGTGGGTTAGAGCAACCATCGCTAAGTGAGAAGAGCAAAGGCCACAGAGTGAAGAACTTCAGAGAGAGCTACACAAGCTCTTACAAACAACAGGAGGAAACTCACAAAACAGGACTACTGAGTTGACTTAGGAAGGAAAGGGAGAATTAACTGTTATATACCTGCTAATCGGCTAAAAAAAATCCTTTTAGTCGAGATAACATGCATAGAACATCTGATCACCATCCTAATCATTTTTTTTTAAACTTTTATTTATTTAATTATTTGCCTGGAACTGGAACTACAGACAGTTGTTAGCTGCCATGTGGGTGCTGGGAATCGAACCTGGGTCCTCTGGAAGAGCAGCTGGTGCTCTTAACCGCTGAGCCATCTCTCCAGCCCCATCCTAAGCATTTTTAAGAGGACAGTTCAGTGGCGTATGTGAGTCCACATGGTTGTGGTAGTGCACACCATCCACTCATAGGATTCGGGGAAAGAAGATCTTTTTGAAAAGATGAAATTGCGTGCTCATAAAGCAGGAACTCCTTCCTTGGATCCCTACAGTTCCCTGCACACCCCCATTCTGCTTCCTGCCTCAGTGAACCTAATAGCTTAATGCACCCACATGTCAATAGAAGCTCACAGTTAAAATAATAATGTATTAAGAACTTGGGGTGGGGTCCTGGAGAAACAGATCGTCATTAAGAGCACTGTCTATTCTGCTAGAGGAACCAAGTTCAATTCCCAGTGCCCACATGGCCTCACAACCATCTATAACTACAGTTCTGGGGGATCTAATGTTCTCTTTCAGTCTCTGCAGGCGCCAGGCACATATGTGGAACACAAACATACATGTAGGCAAAATACTACACACATAAAAATAAAATAAATTTTACATAATTAGCATAAGCTGGGGTCAAGGCTAAGAGATGGCTCAGTGGCTGAGAGCACTTACTCTGCTTTCAGAGGTTCAAGGTTTGATTCCTCGTCCCAACATGAGGGCTGACGTCACCTGTAACTCCAGTTCCCAGGGATCAGGTACCTTCTTCTAGATTTTGTAGGTGTTACACCCATGTGGTGCACATACATACACACAGGTGCTAAAATCATGTGATGTTCATACATATACATAGGTGCTACAATCCCATGGTGCACATACATGCATATAGGCAAACTCATACACGTGAAGTATAAAAATAAATAAATCTATTTAAAAACTACCTAAAGTTTTTCTTGATCACAAAGAAAAGGGAATAAATTACATCCTTTTAGTATCAACCTGGGGCATTTAGTTAGCAGCTTACAGGATCATTTATTATCCAGGAGCAGGATGTGTGTTTACCAAGGTTTTTACTGTTGATTAAAGAACCAAACTTTGTGTGTTGTTTTCTTTTCTGTCCAGGGGTGATTCAGATGACCAGCACTTGGTCTTACCATCCTGTTGGTGTCTGGTCAGTCCCTTCTCCATCCCACCCTGGCTCAAAGCCATCTTTGACAGTCTGTTTGGAAGGCCCACACTCCTATGCCTTTAGTTCCCCTTTTACAAGCAGCTTTACCATGCTGCGGAATCCTTCACTAGTGAATAGTATGTCCCTGACACACTCATTCTCTGTTTGTAAACGTTGCAGTCCTACTCAGCCATTGTTCCCTTTACCCAAAGTATCTGAAAGTGAATATTAAGTGAATTTCAGAAGAACTTTAACACACACACAAACACACATGCCAAGTGTGTGAGTGCCCACAGAGGCCAGAGTACGGTCCCTTGGATATGGAGTGGCCAGCAACTGTGAGCCTCCTGACATGGATGATGGAAAATGAGCATGAATCCTTGGGAAAAGCACCAACTGTGGGCCACCTCTCCAGTCCCATTATTACTGTTTATTATTTTGTGTGCATGTGTACATGTACATACCACAACATGTGTGTGGGTCAGCAATTCAGGAGAGATCTCTCTCTCTCCACCAGATACTGAGGCTCAAACTGCAGGTGCCTTTTAACACTGAGTCCTCATTGACACTTAAATATTTTGTTTTTAAAGGAGTTTTAGTACTTTTAAATGAAAGCACAAAGCAAATGTTTAGCATCTTCATGATGACAAAGTCTCAGTTGGTGGGGTTAAATTCTAATGGAAATATGTATATTAACCTAACTTTAACATAATTCCAAGAAAAATCACAGATGCCTCTCATTAAAACCCCAGGCTGCCAGCACAAAGGCTCACCACCTCCTTTTCCAGGATCAATTATTAAAACATTCCTTCCTTCCAGTCCTACTGAGTGAGCCCTGCCCGGCTTCTCTAAAGCCTGCTTACGAAGAGCCCTGTGCCTTGCTGATGTTATGCTCTTACATTCACACTCTACAAACCTCCCAGGACAACTTACTGGGTAAGTGGGGATATGTACTTCCAAGAATTTTTACATAAAAGTTGTGAAATTAGTAACAGGCACATTTTTTGAAAGCTCAAATCTTAAAATAACAAATGAACGCGAGCTGCCTGGGTTGTAAAAATGCAGACAGAACAGGAGAGAAGCAAGTGTGGAGGTGGCAGGCCCGGAGAAAGCGACCAAGTGAGCAAGGCTGCAGAAGCATTTTCTGCCTGCTCACAGCTCCATTTGATGCCACAACAAATCCATCCTCTTGACGGTCCACCAGCCAAGCAATGCTTCATACTGTCAAACGGTTTGCAGAAAGGGTCATACTCAAGCTTGCCTGAAGGTGGGTTCAGGGGCATCAAGCTGAAGACCTTCCCTCCATCTGCAGCTGGGGGATTGCCCTTTCTCAGGCTTCAGATTGCAAGTGAGACTGGCCAGTTCAGAGCAGTCTTCAGGGAAGACCTTAGGAATCTTCATGGAGGACCAGCTGCCTTTGGTGGGTCTTCTCTTTACATTCTAGGGACGGTGCTGAAGATGCTGGCTGTCCAGTCATGTGTCACAGGACACGAAGAGCTGAAACTGTGGCTCAGTGACAGGGCATCTGCCTAATATATGTGAGACCTTAGATGCAATACTGCGGGAGAGAGAGGGGGAGGGGAGGGGACGGGAGGGGACGGGAGGGAAGAACCCACAGGGCTGGACAGAAGGGGCCCTTCTGAGCTTGCCCCATGGAGCAGGGCCATAGAGCCTAGGTTCCTCTCTTTCCTTTACGAGCATGCAGGCCGTGAGCTCTGGAAAGGCTGCTTTAACTGTTTCAGATGGGAAGCCTGTCTACCCTCCCTGGTACAGTTCATCATTGCTTCCTAGGTAGCCATGGGCTGGATACTCAGATGTGATGGAGCCCGAGAACAGGACGCCCCCTCCCCCCGCCCCCCCCCATCACTCCTCGATCACCATTATGAATACGAAATGCTACCGTCCTCTTCCTTCCTCTACTTTAATCAGATTTTCTTTACTTCAGTTGTTTGCTTTTAGGGGCTAGACTCTCCCTTACACAATCCATATTGGCCTTGGATTCTCTAAGTAGCCCAAGTGGCCTTAGAACAGCATCAGTCTCACTGCCTCAGCCTCAGAAGTGCCGCAATTACAGACACATGCAGCCACACCCAGATTTCCCCCCTCCTCTTTTGCTTCTTGACTGTGTGGTGCACATGCACACAACTTTGTAGCACAAACTTCAGAGACTAGAGGAGGATTGCCCAGGGTCCTGTTCCATTGCTCTTCATATTATTCCTTTGAGACAGGCTCTGTTTGGAACTTCAGAGAGGCTGGCAGCCAGCAAGACAGATGATACTTCTATCTCTATTCTCATGATGCTGGGGTAACAGTCCTGCATGGTCACCTGGATGCTCAGAGTTCAAACTCAGGCCCTCATTTAGCAAAGCTCTCAGCCATAGAAACCTCTTCTCAGCCTCTTCAGTGGTTTCTTTAGATTTTTTTCTTTCTAAATTTTTTCCTCACATTTTCTTTATCAGGCGATGAAGGCAACTTTTCTCAGTCTTCCTCACCACTCAGACTTCCATCAGTGCTGGATGCAGAGCAGTGAGCTTGAGGTGACCACAAAAGGTAGCTCAGAAAGGCTATTGCTGTAACTCAGAGCTCAAAATAGCTGCACAACAGTCACCAACAGTGATGTGCGGGGGCAGCCTCTGCCAGAAATAACTTCTGCAAATGCTTGGACTCAAATGCTAAGCCTCAAAACTGAATTGTAATCGCTTTTCAGTGACTTCTAAATGCACATCAAAACTGATGATCATTTCTGGGGGAGAAGACACTTACCCAGTCAGTCAGATAGCAGAACGGGCCCCAAAGCAATGCTTTGGGGGTTTCTAGTTAACTCAGAGTTTGCATATATGGCCACAAAAGTCCTGGTTAGAAGGGGCTGCTTTTGAAACCTCTGTTTATTAATAAATCTAAGTGGTTGACAATGTAGCATTTTAGAATTTGTTGTAAAATTTCATATGCAGGGGCTGGAGAGATGGCTCAGCGGTTAAGAGCACCGACTGCTCTTACAGAGGACCTGGGTTCGATTCCCAGCACCCACATGGCAGCTAACAACTGTCTGTAGTTCCAGTTCCAGGCAAACATCAAGGCAAATAAATAAGTAAATAAATAAAGTTTTTAAAAAAAAAAAAATTTCATATGCAAACAAAATTGCTTAAAAGTAGCTCAAGAAACAAAGATGGCATCCAGAATTCAACAAGGAATGAGAAAATCTTGTATCATCACCAAAATTACCTTAACATAAAGCTTTAGGATTGAAAATAAGTACAGGAAATACATGGATGAGGTGGGATACAGCTCTACTGGAAGGTGCTTCCTTGTTTTGATACCAAACACTACAGGGGAGAGGGCAAGAGAGGGAGGGAGGGAAGAGGGAGGGGGGAGGGAGGGAGAGAGGGAGGGAGGGGGAGAGAGGGAGGAGTCAGAGAGGGAGGGAGGGAGAGAAGCTACCTATTTCAAAATGACCAACCTTGCTTATGGCCAGACTTTAAGTCTCACAATAGGCCGCTATTGGACCAGCAGGTCAATGTCACTAAGGTCTGTGTCTCTACTGTTTCTTCCCTTCTTCTGGTCCCCAGACTGAGTTACTGAAACTGAGCCTCCTCTGAAATCAGGTGCATCAAAGAGACCGCTGTAGAGGAAGTTCCACATGTCTGTGAACTGACCCTACAGATGCACGCTGGCCATGTGTTCCCGCAAAGAGAAGCCGTTCTATCAGACCTCCCAATGGGCTCCTCCATACATATATATATATATATATGCTAAGAGTGACAATCTCGCTTTACTCTTCCATCTGAATCTTTGGCTCTCCCCAGAACCAGCCTTTCTCTTTAGTCCCGCCCATCTCCCCTGTATTCCACTAATTCTACCCTCCCCATGGGTGCTACTAGACCCAGCCCACCTCAAGGATGGTGGCTCATGCCTGTGACCCTGGAAGTCAAGAAGGTGAGTTAGAACGAGGAGCTAGAGAACAGACTAGGTGGGCTACATAATGAATTCCTGAGCTACAGGGTACGACCCTGCCCACCCCACAAAAAAGTTCCATTTCATAGATCAAATATAAGTATAACTATCGCTTTAATAATAAGCAATAAAAATTTACTTTCAATAAACAAGGGGCTGGAGAGATCGCTTACAGGTTAAGAGTGCTGGTTGCTTTTCCAGAGGTCTTAAGTTCAATTTCCAGCAACCACATGGTGGCTCACAACTATCTACAATGAGATCTGGTGCCCTCTGCTGGCCTTCAGGCATACATGCAAGCAGAATACTATATACATAACAAATAAATGGATCTTTGAAAAAACTAACTAAAAAAACTAAACACAAAAAGGCTTAGCCTGTATAATCAAGCCTCCACTCCACAAAAAGCCTTGTATTCTGTAAGTGCACATTTCCATATGAAATGATGTTGATCTTAGAAACATTTTGCAAACCTTAAAACAGCAAAAGGTGCTATTGGAGAAGGGGCATTCTCCTTAAGCCCTTTCTACAGAACCTGCTCTTTAAAAAAGATCATAACTCTTCTGATAGTTTTAGAAAAACACTTCAAAAGGCACACGTGTGTGTGTGTGTGTGTGTGTGTGTGTGTGTGTGTGTGTGTGTGTGTGTTAGTTCTAGTTCCACACTTCATCACTAAGGAAAGTCAGAACAGGAAGTCAAGCAGGGCAGGGTCCTGGAGGTAGAAATAATGCGGAGGCCAGAGAAATGTTCCTATGGGCTTGCTTCTCTTGGTTTGCTCAGCCTGATTTCTTATACATCCCAGGAATATCAGCCCTGGGGTAGCACCACCACAGTAGTTGGGCCCCTCCACTCCAGTAATTCATCAAGACAATATTCCATAGACTTGCCTACAGGACAGTTTTTTCTTTCTTTCTTTTTTTTTTTTTCCTTTTTTCTTTTTCATTTTTTTTTTTTTTTTAAGATTTATTTAGTGTTTTATCCTACAGACCAGAAGAGGGCGCCAGATCTCATCACAGATGGTTTTGAGCCACCATGTAGTTGCTGGGAATTGAACTCAGAACCTCTGGAAGAACAGTCAGTGCTCTTAACCTCTAAGCCACCTCTCCAGGCCCAGATAGAGGTATTTTCTCAATGAAGAGTCATTTTTCCCAAATGACTCTATCTTATGTCATGTTGTCAACACAGCTACAAACACACTTGGCCTTCTCATCTAGCCTTTTCTGGGGTGCTGGGATCTGAGTTCAGGCCACCACGTTTATACAGCAAGCACTCTTAGTCACTGAGCCATCTCGCCAGACACTCAGAAAGAATTTTTGATATGACAGACTCTGCAGATAAGACATTAGAGAAAAAAAAAAAAAAAAAACAGGATTTTAACAAAAGCTATCAAAAATATCATTTTCATACCCTCTAACCCATAGCCAAGTGATAAATATCTGCTGGAATGCAGTTCTATGAGATTATGTCTGCCAGCACTACCCCAGGAAAAGTGTTCACATGATATGATATCTCCCACAGACAGTGTTCAGAAATCTCAAATGACATAACTAAAAATAACATAGAAAACTAGCTCTGTTTCTTTGAAAAGAAATAAAGTTAAAGGCACTATCTTTCATTTTAAAAATTTTATTACATTTATTTAGCCTCTGTGTGTGTGTGTGTGTGTATGTGTGTGTGTGTGTGTGTGTGTGTGTGTGTGTGTGTGTGTGAGAGAGAGAGAGAGAGAGAGAGAGAACATGTCCATAGAGGCCAGAGTGCACCCCCCAGGAGTTGGTTTTCCCTTCTACCATGTGAGTTCTGAGAATCTAACTCCAGTTCCCATGCTTTGTAGCAAGTGCCCTTACCCCCTGAGGCATCCTACAGGCCCTAAAATGCCATCTTTTAAATGATAAGAACACTATGACTTCCTTTATTTCTACTAGAAATTCTGTGCCAAAATTGATATCAACAGCCCCACCTCTGCCCTATGCCTTCTGCCCACACTGAGCATGCACCCTCTTTCTGGTCCTGGAGGATTATTAAGCTTGCTGAAGCATGCATGTTTTATGGACACCTCTTGTCCCCTTCTTAGAAATATCCCCAGGTCATTGAGTTCTGCATGGACTGAGAGAATGTGTCTCTCACCCCCCTGTACCTGCCCTGGTTATACACATTACCATTCTCCTTCCAGCCAGGTTCCCAGTTTCCCCAGGCTTACAGTACCATAGACAACTGTTGTGGCTGGATGTGAAATGTGTCTGAACCCTTGCTTATCAGACTGTGGAACCTTTAGGAGGTCCAGCCTTGCTGGAGGAAATGAGTTTCTAGGGATGGGCCTGGAGGTTGAATAGCTTGGGTCCACTTCTTATCTGGTTTCTATGGATACTGTAAGTAGCCGCCTCATGCCTCTGCCACCTCCCCTTGCTGTGATTGCCCATAGTCCTTCCTGTCAGGTACTTGGTGATCACAAGAAGAACAACTACTTCAGTGCCCCAAACTCTCTGTAGCCCACACTGCCGTCTGGTAGGCGAGCCACACTCTGCATTTCACATGGCCAGGATGTGAAGATCTCAAGTGTCAATGTTCCCAGGCTTATGCAAAAATGAAGCAATTTTTAGTAAAAAGAAATGTAAATCTGCTCTTTGGAATAACAAAGCCTATTATTATTTTTTAATGGCAGCTCAAACTTTTCCTCCCAGAGGTGGCAGTGAATGAGAAGGCTTCTTTACAACCTAACCTTCCTCTAGCCACAAACTTGTAAAACCTCTGGCCCGTTTCCTTCCCGGAGGAGAATAAATGATACATGGTATTTTTTTTTTTTTTTTTTTTTTTTTTGAGATTCAAGGTATGATCATTTATTTGCTACCCTCCAAGACCTATTTTTGACTGGACTCAGACTTAGAAGTAGAAGCTCTCAGCGAGGACAGCCTACGTCTCTTGGCGATCTGTTCCTGGCGCTTTTCTTTGGCTTCCTTCATTCTCTTGGCCAAAAGTTTAGCATATTCTGCAGCCTCCTCCTTGTTTTTCTTTGTTCGTTGCTTCTTGAGAGCAATACGCTGGCGTTTGTGTTGCAGAACCCGAGGAGTAACCTTTCCACGGTATATAGTCCAGGATCTAGGAGATCCACCCACCCGGGTGAGCCTTTCCCAGATTTGTTAATGCAATCACGATACTCCTATCCAAAGATAGTCTCATCAGAGAAAAGGGGTATTTATGATCTCTCTGGGGTTTACAGGTAGCCATCTTGAGTTATGATTATAACAAGGTCCCCAAGAAACCTTCCCACAATTTTTCAGTACCATTTTCTAGCAAACCTGTAAACATGGACTGATTACTGGAAGGGACCATGAGTGACACATGCTCACGGCGGCTGTGGTGTGTGGAGCTTTAGGCTGGACTCTGGTGCCACAGATGTCCCTAACGCTTTGATGTCCACCATAGATAAACCCAGCCCTTTCCAGCAAGGATGAAGTCACATTTGTCCTAAGCCATATATAGGCTCATCTTTCTTCCCCAAATTGCAGAGACTCAATTGTTCTCTGAGTCTCACAGGACCATGGTTTAGTCTTTATGTCATTCTACAAACTGTACTTGTGCAATGCTAGATCAGCCGGCCTCTCTTCAGTTTCGGAGCCCTTTGCAGCCGGTACCACACAATGGGGCTGGGATGTCCTAGGGCAGCTCTGTGGGAGGCAATTCTGAGTCCTTGCTTCTTCTGATATATTGAGAATTCACAAGGACACTTGGGTACCTTGACCTCTTCTACATCTGAATTAGAAATCAAGTATGTCCCTGTCTCCCCTTGGCAGAGCATCTCAAACCTGAATTCTTGATTGTATGAGGCTGCTGTGAGGGTGTGAAGTATTTCCTAGGCTTCCAGGGCTATGGTGGTGCTGACCTAACAACTGAAATGCTCCCTGCCACACCTTTTTATGAACTCCCATTTTCTCCTCTCTGCCACCTTACCAATTTAAACTAGAAGTTTTTGGGCAGCAAAGCCTGGCATAAAACATATACTCGAGGAGCTGATTAGAAAACCCAGCCTCAGCAGAGGAACTGGTCAGCAAGGCTGGGGAGAAGGGCCGGAGGCTGATTTGCCTGCCAGTGTCATGGGACACAGGTAAAGCCATGGGACACATGACAATACATAGAATAATAAAAATAGGTTGAGTTAAGTTATAAGACCTAGTTGGTATGAGCCTGAGCCATAGGCCAAACAGTTTGCAATTAATATAAGCCTCTGAGTTTTTATAAGCAGCTTCAGGATCATGGGTGGGAGAGACTCCTCTGGACCATGGGCTGGGATGGAAGAGAAAACTTCTGTCTACATACCAGAACCGGGTTGCTTGGGTAGGACCACACAAGAAACTCTGATCTGGGGGCTGAAGAGATGGTTCAGGGGTTAGAGCACTGACTGTTCTTCCAGAGGTACTGAGTTCAATTCCCAGCAACCACATGGTGGCTCACAACCATCTATGATGAGATCTGGTACTCTCTTCTGTATACTGCATACATAATAAGTAAATAAATATCTTTAAAAAAGAAAAAGAAAAAGAAAAAGAAACTCTGATCTAAGGGGTTTAGGGCAAACCCATTTCCAGGTGCTTTCAAACCATGTGACCCAGAACCTCCTAATGCATGACTTCAGTGGGGTTCTCTGTAACATTTGCAAAGTGAAATTCGGTTCTAAGAGCTCCTAGGAATAACATAAAACTACCTGCAGACCCCAGATTCATCATAAACACCTTTTTCTGGCATTTGTGGCCAACAGTGAGTCTCCAGGGGCAGGCTGAGGATAGTAGTATTCAGGACACTGAAGATTTATCTAACTGCCCCGTCCTCCATCACTAAGGAAGGTCCAAGTCCTTCTTTTTGTATTTCAATGTAGACAAAAAGTTTAAAAGTCTTGGTAGATCTTATCAAAAAAATCTGATTTTTTTCTCTCTCATTTGGTGTAAAATACTTTACTACACATAATCAAAATCCTTGCTTGGAGATAGAGGATTGGCTCAGCTATGAAGAAGCCCCAGGAGCTCTGAGGCCCTCTTCTGGCCTACATGGGCACCACATACATGTGGCATATGTTCATCAGACATACACAATAATAAAAAATAAAATCTAAAATCCTTGATCTGAACAAAATAGGGGAGGAGGTTACCCCAGGTATCATCAGCCCCTACATGACATTTTCAAATGGCTCCCCAAAATTCACTACCTCAGTGTAATTAGTGGCAGAGTAAGATCACCATAGCAGTTAAAAGGCTAGATGGCATTTATAATGGCATAGTTTCAACTGCCTCATGTTTTCAGAGAGAGTCCACCACGACGCCAGGGTCCATCTCTCTAGACCTTTCCAGTGTTACTCAAGAACCACATTTGCCATTTTTTGTCTTTCACTCACTATTGCTATTTACTTAATGTCTTTTTATTTGTTTACATTTTGGAGACAGAGTCTCATGTAGTCCAGGCTAACTTCAAATTCACGGTGCAGCTGAGGATGACCTTGAGTTTGTGATTCCCCTGCCTCTACTTTCTGAGTAATCCGGAGGGATTACCAGGCCACTGCCATCATGACGCATTTTTAAAGCATTTGGGATCAAACCCAGGGCTTTGTAAATGCTGGGCTTGCACCCTAACAACTAAGCTACAACCCTAGTCCTGTAGGGTCCTCTGAAGTCAGCACACTTACTAATAAGTATAATTACTTAAAGGGCAATTGTATAGGAGTGCAATAAATCAAATGCCAGTGCCACTTCCCTGCATAGAAACAATCTGAGGAAATAATACTGAGGATGTTTAAAAGAAATATTAAATAGTATAGTTAAATTTGAATGGTGATACCACTCCTGAGGCCTTAAAATGTTATAAAGACCTTTGGTTTCATGACATTAGATGAACTGAAAAAATAACGTAAGGATAATAATTTTCTCACTGTGTAGGAAATGTCATGCTGGGAAGCATAAAAAACAAACAACTTCTCTCCTTCACTTCCAAACATTAGCTGCAATCAAATCTTGGTCTCTTAAATGCAATAATTTAGCAATAATGATCTATAATTAGTATATCAGTTACCTATAAACATTTCATTCAGAGAAATTATGAACACTTACCTTACTCTAGTTTGGAATTTAAAAATAAATATTTTAAAATGCATTATATTTATTTGATAAAATAACAGTTACAGGCTACAAAACAAACAGTTTCCAGCTCTCAGGTCTATGCTTTCCCTGAGAAATATGGCATAAACCTGGCTTCTCATTCATTCACAGTAAGGAGAGAGTTCACTGTGTGTCTTTATTGTCCCTACGTCCTGGTCTGAACGTAGGGATTGGATTCTCCCAATTTGGTATTTAAAGCCTGGGCTCAGCAATTGGCAGTGGATGGGGGTTATAAGAAACTGCTTCCATATTTCTAGAGTTTTTACCAGTTTTCCATTGAATCACAAAATGGCCCTAAACCTGTGCCCACGTGAGCTCAGAAGAAGGTCTAAGGGAAGAACAGCCCCGCCTGAGTTCCTTCACCGGCCGCTGCCAGGTCGGCAGTGGGTGGCTCTGTGAACAGGGACAGACCTTTGTAGCTTTGTTCTTAGAAGTCTATGCCTAAAATCCATTAGAGGGTTTGTACTGCAGCAAGCATTTGATAAAGCCTGTTAACAGGCTGTATCACTCCCATTTGCTGAGAGACAAGATCCCAAGAACTACAGTGTTCCTGACTGTTCATTAATGCTCTGAGTGACCCCAGGCACTGAGTCAGACAGAAGGCAATGTGCCTTGAGGGACTTACGATCTACCAGATGAGGAAGATATGGTTAGTGAAGAAAAGAGTGAGCAGATCTGTGATACGCAGGGCTCTGGGTCACCCTAGTGAAGTCTGCACCCAGAAAAGAACTTTCTCCTTTCTTCTTTTTTATTTCAGTTACCTGTCAACAATTATTCTGCAACAGAAAAAAAATCCTTCTGGGATATTGTTCCTGTGGTGTGGTAGCTTCACTGTCTCCCTTGACTACCTGTTCATTCTGTGCTAAAGCTCTATCGAGATCAGTATTGATTTCCCCCTTGATCGATGGATGAGACTATGTGGTTGTATTCTATGCCCTGCAGGAGAATCAAACAACCCTCAATCACCTTCAGGGCATTCATCTCCACCGGGGTGGTGTGTGTGTGGGGGGGGTATAAACGTGTTGGTATTTGTGCAGCTTACCTCTCTGGGAGGGATAGCCTCTCAGAAGGACCAAATCTGTCAGAGTCAGGTGCTTCTATCTTTTATAAGTTATAATTCTGTTCCATTATATACTATGTATTTAATCACAAATAAGTATTGTTTCTCTTGGATATTTTTAGGGTTTATACCCAAATTTTTTTTAATACCAGAAAAATCCTAAATCATCAAGAAAAAACCCTGATCTGTTAGGCTACCCTGAGGATGAGAGAACCTTTGGATCAAATGTGTTTCCAATACTCTGGCTAAAATTTCAGCTTTTCCCAGTATGCCATCTCTGTCCCCAGCAGCCCACCTAACTCATGCTGCTCCCCGCTTGGCTCTCAGGCCAGTGCCCCTTTTCTCTTCTCTCATTCTGTGGTGGGTTCCGGCATTATTGAACAAGACAAAGAGGCAGGGCTTTGAGGTCTTGAGGACTCCTGTAGGGGATGTGGCCAGCCCCCTCGAAGACAAGTTCTTTCTGTATGTTCTCTGAGTTCTTGAAGGAAGGATTTTAATCCTCCAGAAATTGTTCTAAGGTTCAATCTTGTATTAGTGAGTGTTTCATATAAACTACTTAATAAATATTAATCCTTTTATATAATCAATTGTCAGTGAATAATTCCTACAATATCATTCATCTTTTCTCTTTTCTGCCACAGGGATCTCAGTCCTTTCTAATTACAGATAGCAACCTTCTGGAAATAAAGCATTGTGGGTAGACTGTGTGCCTGTGTGAAGGGTGTCGAGGTGGCAGGGGGTGAGAGCAAGGCAGGGAGAGTTCACGGTCAGGACCGAGTTGGCTTTTCACAAGAGCCCTGCTCTGGCTGGGGCACTGCTCATTTGCCATGTCCTCTGGCCCCGAATCTTCCATCCCAGGATGCTGACTCACTGGTCATCTGAACAGCACAGCTAGATTGCAGCTATAACTAGAAAAACATGAAACTCGTTTGAAGGACCTTGCTGCAGTCTGGGACATCAGGGAAGGCAGCACCCCTGAGGTGGGCACTGCTGCTACCTACAGACTCCTCATCCTGATCTCACAGGTTGTAGAGATATCCCTATGGGGACTTATTAAGTCCTACAAAAAGAAAGCAGATGAAAAAAATGGCATTGCTTGTACAAAGTGATTTTTAAAAAATTTCTGAGTCTAAAATTGCTCTAAAAAATGCAGTCTTTTAATTAAAAAAAAGAAAGAAAGAGGGGGAACAGGAAAGATGGCTCAATGGGTAAGGCCCTGGTTTCTCTTCCAAAGGACCTGGGTTCAATATCCAGTACCCACATGGTGGCTCAAACAGTCTGTAATTCCAATTCCAGGGATCCAATGCACTTTCTTGGCCTCTGTGGTATTGCTTGTATGTGGTGCAGACATACATGTAGGCAAACCATCCATAAACATAAAATACTTTTTCAAAAATTCAAGAAAAAAGGAAAAAGAAGGAGCAAAGGATGAAGAGGTAGAAGACAGGTCCTGGGCTTCACAAAGAAACTGCCAGACATTCTGCAGAACACAGAGAAGAGCAACTAACAGATGAACTTTACCAACATAACCAGGACAGTCCTTCAAGTTTCCTGCTTCACTGAAAAGTCTGCCAGATATTCTGGGCTGTGGGCTGAAGATGGATGCCCCAATGTTGCAAAGGAACTCTGGGTAACTGTCCAGGCAGCCAGATGTCTTTGTCATGTCTAGAGTTTTAGAAGTTACTCTGAATGCTCTTCCTGTACCTAGGTAATTATTATATCCTTCTGGGGTTTTTGATGGAGTTGAAGACTAGACAGTTATAGTTTTCTTTAGTTATGATAAAAGGTAGTAAACTAAATATTAAACTTTAGATAGGATAGATGATAGAATTTTTTTTTTTTTAAATTTGGCCAAATAAATTAGATATTGTCATTGCAATTCTTGTTTGACAATTGTTTTGTTATATTTAATTTTACTATTTTAAAATGAAAACCATCCTTTTTGATTAGTCAAAAGGGAAAAATGCCATGGGATGATCTTTCTGTAGGCTGTGAATACGTGTTGCTATCACTGGTTGATAAATGAAGCTAATTTGGCAAATGGCCAGGCAGAGTACAGTTAGGTAATACATTCAGACTAAGGATGGAGATGAAGAAGGGCAGACCCAGGGAAGATTCTGCGAGCTGCCTAAGAAGCAAGATGTAAAAGAACCAATAAGTCATGGGACATATGGCAATACATAGAGTAATAGACATGGGTTAACTTAAATGTCAGAGCTAGCTAGTAATGAGCCTGAGCTATCAGCCAAACATTCATAATAAAGAGGCCTTTGAGTGATTATCTAGAAGCAGCTGAGGAATAGGGCAGGACAGAGAAACTCTGTTTACACCTTAACCAATGAGAAGTTCACTGGGCTGAAGATAGCCTGATGGCAGCTATCACCCACCATTCCACACCCTTTCACACTATAACCTCTTTCCATCTCTCCAGATATGCAGTAAAATCTGCTAAAAAATAGGCAAACAACAAAAACCCTCTGTTTTGTGATATTTTGCTTGTGTTCTGACAAAACTTGCTTGGAGTCACAGGGTGGAGCTAGCCACTAGTTAACCATAGAGGTCTGGAAGACTGTACAGAGAGGAACAGGAAGTGATAAAGTGGGGTTCAGGGGGACCTAGGCCTTTTGGAAGAGAAAGGAAGTGACTGTGGCCACTCTCCTGCTTCTTAAATCTTTCAGGTTTTACCTGATATCTGACTCCTGGATTTTAATCATAAAATTAATTAGATTTATGCTTTACCCTACAGCCTGGGGCCAGTGGTAGTTGGAAAACAGAGGAAGAATGGTAGCCAGTGTGGGTTAAAGAAACACAGCCTATAGAAATTGGGTTTCTATAGGAAGTCCAAGAATTTGACACCAGAAAGATTTTGAAGTGAGAGACCACAAGAATGAAAGCTTTCAGGAATCTGTGGGATTTTGCTGTCTATTAGTGACCGTACACTCACAGGGGGCTTCTGAACACTTACAATAGGACCAAATTAAGCTAGAGTGAAAAGAAACCAGATATCTCAATAACTGTATGCTAATTAAAATATTATTTTGACACAGAAAGCTAAATGAAATATATAAGAAAAGGAAGTGTACTTGTCCGTTTTCACCTTCCTAACATATCTATTAGAATATTTTGAGTTTCACACATGGCTTTGAGTGCTAACAGATGAATCCCTAGAATGTTCCAGAAAGCCATGGATCCCCATAGGGTGCTGTTATGGGAGCTTCGACGACCTTCAATAGTAAAAGATTAAGACTGGAGGATTGGGACACGAGACAGCATACACTGACAGACTAAGTGAGAGAAGACACAAACTGACAAGAAAAGATGACTTTCTTTGCTTTAGCAACTTTTTGTTAAATTGCCAAATAATCCCTAAGAAATAGCACAAGCTCTAAAAATAGAATTCAGTCTAAGGAAGAAATTCAACTTCAGGAACACATTTACAGCATGAGACAAGGTGCAATTTTCCAACATAAAGAAGCTATAGTCAGTCATTGGATTTAAACTAGAAATTAAAACCAAGGAACCATCAGGGTACAGGGGACCATGCCTTTGAATTCCTCAAAGTACCACGTAGTGACCACCCAGGCCTGACGCTAACACTGTCCAAATTCACTAGAAATATCAGACACATGCATGGCTGAAGTCATTTATGTGTTATTTTTATTTCATGTTTTATCTTTTTATTGAGGTCATGTCTCTAGAAGTTCATGAGAAAAAGTTTAAAAAGAATATTGACTCTGAGTTCCCCAAATTGAAGTAGAAACAGAAACCAGTTTCTCAGACATGTGCTGCAGAAAGAAATATACCACATTCATTTATGGTTATGTGTGTATAACATGTGCAAACTTCATATCTGAGATAATGTGATAGCACAAAGACCAGTATGTTTATTTTATAGATAGAGTACTGAGCCACAGAGAGATGTCTGACTTGCCTGAGATCACATTGCTTACCAGCATGTCAGGACTCAGGCTCTATGGTGCAGCTGTACACTTGGCACCTCAGGAACGGCCCATGCTTCCTAAGGATCAGTGTGGGCTGTATGAAAATTCCAGCTGGCCATACTTACTCCAGAAGGCTTTTGTTAAAAAGAAGAATCAAATACTCCATGTATAGAGCATGAACATTAGATTTAGTTGCATGGACAGGTGGTTTGGGTAGCAGTGCAGAGTCTGTGCCTGGGATGTTTAAAGGAAAGCCTGGTGTCCAGGAACAAGGTGTCAAGCTCAGGGAGCTGCAAAGAGAAGGCAGGGAGCAGGTACAGAGACTCATGCTCCTCTCTCCCTGCATTGCTCACATGGACATTCCAAGTACCCAAACACTTCCAGAACTCCAGTGACATGTTTCTAGAAACACACACCAAGTACTCTCCTTCTCCTTCTCCTTCCCCTTCCCCTGAAGTATACTGATATGGCATTTCAGACTAACTAACCAGCCTGTGTGAACTGCAGGATGTGGCCTCATGGACAATGGTGTTAAGTTGATATCCACCAACTGGGTGGGAGTTGCTTTTCTATATGGAGGGTCAATTTTCATGTCTTGACATGTGTGAGTACACACACACAAACACACACACACACACACACACACACACACAGTGACTTAGCATCCAGTCTTTTATTTAAAAGAATTTTTGTGTTTTTCAAAATTTATGTAGAAGAATGTTTGTCTGCAAGTGTATATGAAGCATATACCTGATGTGTTCATGATGCCAATCCTATGGAAGTGGAGTTACAGTGGCTGTTAGAGCCAACATGTGGGTTCTGGGAACTGATATGGGTCCTCTACAAGAACAGTAAGTGCTCATAACCACTGAGTCGTCTCTCTAGCCCCAGCCATGTCATAGTAAAAGTTGTCCCGACCTTCCATAAACGATGGATGCCAAAGTTACTTTACCAGGAATCTCTTCTTTCACAGAGGAAAAAAATTGGGAACTACAAAACCATCAAAAACTTCATTGTTCTTTTGCAAAACCCCTTCCCACAGTATCAGGACCAGAATAAATGCTCCAAGACTTTACCTTGAGGGGGTCTGGTGTCCCCCTGAAGTCTAATGTACTCCTAAACTAGATGTGAATGAGCTAAGAGCTACTTAAAGGATTCAGATATCCTCAGGGGTCTAGGGTGGCATCAGAAGGACTGTACTTAGGGCCACACACCACTAAGCAGGATGCTTAGGCACCACCCAGGAATCTGGGTACCATTCAGAGGGTATAGATGACTACACACCACGGAGCAGGATGCCAGAGGTACTGTACCTTTGCAGGTGAAACATTTGATATGGAAATGCTTGGTCTGCACCCGTAGCACTTCTCCTTTGCATGGCTCCCCACATTTATGGCAGTGAATGACAGGCTTCTCTGATGAGTGGTGAGGGT
>PVIH01006987.1:32500-105066 GCA_004025045.1 Sigmodon hispidus
AAGTAAGACTTATAAAAAACAAAACAACTATGGAAAAACCTACAGTATCTCTTCAGGTCATAACACATTGTTCAAGGCTCTCTGTAGCTTCAGAGATGCCAGTAACAGTAATGTTTGTGGTTCCTAAAATAATGCGCCATCAGCCAAGTACTGATGCAGATGAGTTTTGACCTCGGGAAGTCTTGACTCCAGAGATCAAGTGCTTGAATATTATTAAACACCAATTAAATCAAGCTTGAATATTATTCAGCACCCAAATCTCTCTGGAGTGGGACTTTGGGGCCACTTCCTGATCTCACCATAGCATTTCTCCCAAGGTGCCTGCTTACTTACTTTGTATACCTTGTTTAAATGATTCCTCTCTAAGTCCAGCCTGACCAACAGTGTCCGGTACAGGACACCCCAAGTTCTGATACAGCTCTGAGCTTCTGAAATAGCGTAAATGGGTCAGATATCTCCTTTACCATATCCTTGACTACCAATTCCAGCTTGAAAACTACAAAACAAAAAAGGAGGCTATACTGGGAATTTGGGGGACTGTAATTTGAGTCATATTAGTTCAGAATATAAATAAGCATTTAGGAGGCAAGAGGCAAGAATTCACAGTGAAGATTCTTTTGAGAGGAAACTTGTCAGAGTTAAGGACAGGTACTGTGTTGCTGGGGTCATGTGACCCACAGAATACAAAGAGTAGAAAAATGCTTGATATAAGTCTTGACTCTCTGGACACATGTGGCCATTTATTCTAACTGCTGACCATCAAAAAGGGAGATAGTTCACATTCCTAGCTACAGCTATATTCATGGCTAGAAGGATATACAAGTCCAGCCTCCTAATGGCTTCTCCATTTCACTTGTATGTGTAAAGATATATGAATGGCATCTTCAGGTGTGCATATGTATGTGTACATGTGGCAGTCAGAAGGCAACTCAGACATCACCTGTAGTGGATATTTGCTGGACCCACAGAGGCGGTGCTTCTTGCCTGCCCATGTAACCTCTTAAAAGGGAAAAGAGAAGAGGCCCCACTCTTTGGACATGGAAGGCTTCCTGACACATAGAAGAGGCAAAGGAATTGCTTTAGTTTGTATTTGTGAGTGTTATCCCCACTTACTCTTTTAATAAATAAGTCTTCTTTCCAGACATCTGTGGATTTTTTACAGTATCTGGTGCCCAATGTGGGGTGCCACCTGTAGTTAACATTTCCCTCCCTCCCTCCTACTTGTTCCCAAATACTTCCCCAGTAACTGACTTGGAGGATTAATACTACTAAAAATGCTCAGTCATTAGCTCAAGCTTATTACTAGATAACTCTTGTCATTTAAGTTAACTTATATTTCTATTTATGTTTAGCCATGTGGCTTGGTACCTTTTCTCAATCCAGCATTCTCATCTTGCTTCTTCTGCATTTGGCTGGCAACTCCCAACTCCGACCTTCTTCTTCCCAGAATTCTAGTCTGGTCACCTCCTCCTATATTTCCAACCTGCCTACTGGCCAATCGATGTTTTATTAAACCAATTCAACTGACAAATCTTTACAGTATACAAGAGTATTTTCCCGGGGCTGAAGAGATGACTCAGCGGTTAAGAGCACTGACTGTTCTTCCAGAGGACCCAGGTTCGATTCCCAGCACCCACATGGCAGCTTACAACTGTCTGTAGTTCCAGTTCCCAGTTCCAGGCAAACACTAAGGCAAATAAATAAAAATAAGTAAAGTTTTTTTTTTTTTTTTAAAAAAGAGTATTTTCCCATATCAATCACCCCTGAGGCTCTTTCTAACTTGCTGCTGCTATTTTTTTGCAATAGTGTTTCTCCCCAACCTGGAACACACTTCATAGGCTATGCTGTGTAAGCCACAATTCCTGGCATCCAACTATATCTCTGCCCTCATCAACACATCTGCTTTTCCTCTCTTCTCAACACTGGTTCTGGAGACTGGTCTCAGGTCTTCATGCTCACAAGACAAGTCCTTTACCAACTGAGCCTCAAGTCTACTTAAAAACTCATTTCAGGGCTACTGTCAACATAAATTTCCTCTATTTACATATTCTCAAACACTGAGTGCATCTCACCACTGTCTTAGCTGTTTTTGTCAGTTTGATACAAACCTAGACATATCTGGGAAAAGGAAATTCCAACTGAAAAAATACTCTAAGATTCACATGTAAGCAAGTCTGTGGAGTACTGCCTTAGCTGATGACTGATGTGGGAGGACCCAGCCCACTGTGAATGTTACCACCCCACCCCACCCCAGGTGGATGGCCTTGGGTATATAAGATAGCAAGATGAACAGGTACGTAGAACAAGCCAGTAAGTAATATTTCTCTGTGGTCTCTAATTCAATTCCTGCCTTGATTTTTCTTAGTAATGGTCTGTCACCTGGAAGTGTAAGATGAAATCAGCCCTTTCCTTCCCATGTTGATTTCGGTCATGGTGTTCTATCACAGCGATAGAAACTCTAACCAGGACATCACCTACCACTGACTTGCTCTTGTTTCATGTTTGTTGCAGGATGCATCGATGCTGTCCTTATACAACCACAAGCTCTATGGACCAGTTCCCGCATATTACATGAGTATTTCTGAATACAAAACAAGCTGAGTGGTTCCCCTGCACTTCTCTGCTCAGTTCTGGGTCAGGGAATCCAGGGTTACTACACAGTACCATGACTAGGGCATCTCTCATGTGAAGCTGCAAAGTTCTGAACTCTTGGTATGGCAAACAAATAACTCAAGAACACTACTATAGGGGAAAGCATTACAAGTTAAGTCCAATTCCCAGCACCCACAGAAAAGGGGCATGGGGGAGTCAATATGGCAGCTTACATTTATAACCTAGCACTGAAAAGCTGGGGCCAGGAGGATCCCTGGAGTTTGCCAAAACTATAAATTCCAGGTAAAAATCAGAAACTCCATCTCAAAAATAAGGTGGGACAGTGACCGAGGAAGATATGACAACTGAAGATGCCCTTTGACCTTTACACCCCCCCCCCCACGAACACACATTTACTATGCTCCAGGCACTGTACTGTCATGGTATGCCAATCACAAACAACTCTTCCCCACCGGTGGCTTATGGGATATTGTTCCTCAATATTGTTTTGTAGGGGGAAAAAACCCAGGCAAGAAGAGCTGAACATCATGTGCAAGATCATACTTCTAAACTAGTCTATTCCAAAGCACACACTTAGGAACCACGGCAGGACTGGGATTTCCTCAGGAAAATGTAATCCAGCAGAGATGGAAATGGAGATGGTGTCACAAGGCTCTAGATTCTGATTGGCCAGCTTAGAAGAGATGGAACAGCCAGCTCACTGGAAAGGGAAGCCTATTAGTAAATAAAAGAATAATAAGCAAACAATGGGGGAAGATTTTTCAAAAGTAAGGGCTACTCTATTATTTATGTGGAAGAATAATCAGTAAAGGTGAGATGGCAGGAAGCACTGTCTGCCTCCCAAGGACGGTCCCGAAGCCCCAGCAGAGGCCAGGGTTGGAATCACAAGAGGGAAATGGGCGTGGGGAGGCGGACTCTAGGAATGGGAGGGATGGCTCACCCTGTAAGAATTCCAGTTGCCGACTCCAGACAAAAAAAAGCAAAGAGCAAAGCATGTCCAAACTGCAAACCACAGCCCTGAACAGCTTTGGATCTGAAACACCTGGATCCCACTCCCTCTAGAGGAACACCTGACTCAGTCTTGATGCTGGGGTGAGGAAACTGGATCTGCCAGGAGTGGATGCTGAACAGAGCAATATTAGGACCTTGGGACCTCCTGCCCTTGCTGGGGAGGAGATGGGGAGATGTGGAGAAGAGAGAGTGACTGGAGGGGGTGGGAAGGGGAAGAGACGTTGAATAAGGATATACACGGATAGAAAATGTGACTTTATTCATAATAAAAAGAAAGAAAGGCATGGGCAGCTTGTGGGGCCTCTGGCAGTGGGACCAGAATTTATTCCTAGTTCATGAACTGGCTTCTTGGAGCCTATTTTCTACATAGGAACACCTTGCTCAGCATTGGCACTGAAGTGAGGTCAAAGGCCTTGGTTCTACCTCAACTGGATATGCCAGACTGTATTGATTCACCCTGAGAGTCTTTACCCTATCTTAGAAATGGATAGGGGAATGGGGTGGGAAGAAGCAGGGGGATGACTGGAAAGAGGGGATGGAACAAGAACAGTGGTGAGTATGTTTTAAAAACACATTAAAATAAAAGTAAGTTTTTTTTAAAAAAAAGAAAAACTGAAAGAATTCCAGTTGCATAGGGATAGGACTTGAGTTCGGATCCTCAGCACCCTACGGAAAGCTTAGCATGGCCATGCTCATACCAGCGACCCAAGTGCTGTAAGGAACAGAGATCACGAGAGCTTCCTGGCCAGCTAGCCTAGCAAGAACGGTTAGCTCCAGACTCTGTGAGAGACCCTGTCTAAAGGAAACAAGGTGGACCACGATACACACGCACACGCATGCACACGCACACGCGCGCACACACACACACACACACACACACACACACACACACACACACACGCACGCACATACACGCACACACGCACGCGCGCGCACGCACACACTTATGCAGGCAAGCCAATTCTGTTGAATACGGGACTCCTATTCCCTTGGGAGTCTGTGTTGGAGCCACCGCTTGCTCATCACCTAGACGGCTTTCCCTGCTTCTGCCACCTTCTAAGCACACATCCTACAGATGCCTCTCTCCCATCTCCCACTCCCTTTCTTTATGTAGGAACAGCACAGGAAATGAGAAATGCAAAAGCGGTTAATAAATGCACAGGGTGCTTAATTTGCGGTTTACTCCACAGCTCATTTCCTGCAGTGGCAAGTGGTGGTTACTAGATGCTACATACAAGGTTACCCTGTCATTACTGGTCCAAAACAAGCCTTCTCTTGAATTGGTCTCCACGACCTCATTTTCTGATACCTTGTGAGTCTGGTAATCAGGGTTACTGCTCGTCACAAACAGTCCTGCAGGTGGGCGCTGCCCTTGTCGACATGTGCCACTTGTGGCTTTCTGCTAGGAAGGTGTCCCAGTTCCCAATTTGTCTTTTCTGTAGCAATCTGCTCACCCCTCTGCTGGACTCCTGATGACAGAAACAACCCAGGCTAAATCCAGTTAATCTGATTCCCCTCAAGGTGAGGAGGTGCAGAGATTACCATCGTACAGCCGGGCAGTTTCCCCAGGTGACTCATGTCATATGTTTGTTCTCTGCGCTCCACTTGCCTTCTGTACAAGAAGGTGGGTCTCAGAAAGCATCCGACATCAGCGGAGCCTTCAGAGGTGACTTCCCGGACACTGTGACTCACCAGGGCTATAGTCTCCTTTGACCTTTCTCTGGCTGTTGGAATTTTACCTTAGAGGATAGTCAGAATAGATAAGTCTCTGGCAGGGATCAGAATGGACTCTGCTCTGGAAAGTGAGGGAATCTCACTCCAGCTCTTCCCTTTCCTGTCAAGCACCTCAGCCTTCCTGAGACAGCACAGAGGAATTGACAGCAGACCCGGGGTGGCAGAGAGACGATGTAAAGATCATTTCCTCCTGGGGGTAGTAGCCTGGGTACCAAAGCTTGTGACAGATGAAAGGCATGGAGGGCAGCCAGGAACCTACAGAGGCAGGAGGTCTGAAATATAACAGAACCCCCTGAGATTTTATAGAACTTTTAAGGCCACCTGGAGACTTCAGATGGTCTCTGCACCAGAAATTCCTCTTAGAACTGGATCAAATGAAACCCTCATGGCAGATCACCACATCTTAGCAGACTGGGAGAGAGAACCAGAGCCATCCCAATTGTGAAACGAGAAGGGACCGATGCCATCTGAGACATCTGTGGGACTACAAGTCAAGAGAGAGGGTCAAGGTTGAGCAGCAGGTAGACTGAGAATTCCACCCCTTAATTGCAAACCCCAACCCTTCGAGGCGTTAACAACAGAACATGAAGGTCCAAAGTGTGGCCTGGAAGGTCCCTGCACAGAACAGTCAAAGACACAGCTCCTGTCCCCCCAGCTGTCTTTGTCTTGGTTTTCTCACTCTTCCTCACGTGTTTGAGGACACATTTAGAGTCATTAACTAGCTAACTACACATCCCAGACACACTTGTGGGATGGTCAGTATCTGTACAGCATGTCATACTTTATAAGAAGTGGCCCAAAATAACAACTTCCTATACTTCAGCAGCCCTATCTTACAGAGAAGAAACCTCTTTCAGAGGTTACTTTTGCTGCAGCAGTGGGGACTCTGGGATACCTAGCTATGTGGCCACCGGCCTTACCCAGTAGCTAAGGTAGAGATATCTATACCATGGAAATTGGTACATTTTACAAATCACCATCTTCCTCCATGCCCATTGGAAAGCTGTTAAACATCTACTTGTGCACCACCGTCCCAAGGTCACACTGCCAGCAGACAACAGAGTGAGGATCCTGTTCGTAACCTGCAGTATAGGCATTTGAACCCTCTTCCCTCTCCTCTGGGAAAGGACATTCAACCTTGCCCTCCTGGGTCCTCTAGTGTTTATACCCACACAGGAGACAGAACATAAGCCCCGCACTGACAGCATTTACAGGGACTGAGTGCTCTTCACTCCTGGCCCCTCCTAGACCTGAAGTTCAGCCTGGGCAAGCTCTCAGTATGACATAACTTTGCAGGGTGTGGCCTTTGTAAGCAAAGGCAAACACACGTAATCCACACCTGTCACCTTGAAAGGCACTCTATTCATCCAGGTAACACAGTGCATTAAACCCCCCCCCCCCCCCCCCCCCCGCGATGCCTTCCTTTTCTTATTTCACTGAGAGGGTTCATCTCTGTTCCAGCGGAAGAGGAGTAGTTATCTCCTGGAGGCCAAAGACAGTAAATAAATGCCTCCATGGAGTCTCCTTAGCAGACAAATTCTACTGCCGACCTAGGCCGGCTCGCCCCTCTTTAGGCAGCCTGGTGCCCCCCTGCTATGATGGTAAATAATATCAAGTTACCATATTGATGCCGAACTTAGTGAGGACACCTGATTAGCATAGCGCACTACCGCCTACAACTCCTGGACTCAAGCAATCCTCTTGTCTCAGCCTCTGCAGTAGCTAGGACTACAGGCATGCGCCACTGCACACGGCAACGAATTCTACTTCCAATAAGCAGTGTGAACATATTCTGTGTGCCTGCTGGAGCAGTGTCAACACATTCTTACTCTGTGTGCACACTGAAACAGTGTGAACCCATTCTGACTGTGCCTGCTGAAGCAGTGTGAACACGTTCTGATTCAGAGCATGTGCTAGATGTTCTAGTCAACAAAAGAGCAGGACATGCTTTAAGGGCCACTCCAGCTGGGCCCCCAAGGCAGGCAGAACTTACTGGAATAAGAGAAAGCCACCCCTGATAATGAATAGGGAGGGTGGGATAGAGCGGGTATGGGCACATTAAGAAATCAGGTTTGAGAGTGCAATGGAGGCCAGCGAAGGTGACGAGGCAGGAAATGAGGTGTCCCCTCTCCCCAACCTGTCTGTGAAGGACAAACTAAGGAACTTCAAGTTGACCTCATTTGCATCTCGAGATGAAATCATCAGTTCACACCACAAATAAAGTGGGAACCCTCGGCTATGATGTTGGAATGTGCTGAGGGCTGGGAGGTGGCTGCCCAGGGGTTAAATGGGCTGATGTCATTCCTAGCTCTGCTCCTCATAAGGCAGTGTCTGAACAGGCTGCTTTTCATCTCTCAGCCTCCGTTTCCTCCTCTGTGTAATGGAGAAATCTTACCTTGACACTTGGAACAACCTGTGTGTGGAATAAATACACACAGTGGCCAGGGACTTTCCTGACAGAAGAGAAATAAGCACAGGCTACATGGGTCTCTGGGTACTTGAGCGTGGGAAAATCTTGGGTCACAGAATGACCATACACACCACTTCAAACCAGTTATGTTGAACATCTAAGTGAACATTCCATTGTCTTCTGACTTTCGGGGATGGGTGCCTGTCCTTTCTTTGGAGTGACATGTCACTGAAGGATCTCCTAGCTCTGAGTCACCATTTCAGCCAACCATAGTGCAGAGGCAGCAATTCTGGTTTTAATCTTTTTAGTGAGATGAACTTGGCTACCATACAACATATCCATTAAAGTGTACAATTTAATAGTCCTTGTATATTTGCTGAGGTCTGCAGTGATCACCACTAGGTACACAGGTATGTCGAAGCCAAAGGGTAATCTTGGGCATTGTTTCTCACTATCGTCCATAGCCCTTTAGAATCAGGGTCTCGCAGGGATAGAATATGTCATGTAGGCTAAGCTGGGTTGCCAAGGAACCCCCAGAGAGTACCCTGTCTGTCTCCGTGGTGCTAGGAGTATAAGCATGTTCCACCACACCCAGGGATGGAACTCAGGTCTTTGTGTTTGCAAGGCGAGCACTTTACCAGCTGAGCTGTCTCCTCAGCATCTGCCACCAGTTGATTTGCAACATATTCATGACTGGAGAAAGAAATCCTATGCCCATAAGAAGCTATGTTTCCTTCTGCTTGGTCCCAGGCTGCTGCAGGTTTGGTTAGTACCCTTTGGTATCATCTGTCCCACATCTGCATGGTACTGAGAAGGAGCCACCGCACACGCGTGGATAGGAACCACCCAAACTTCAAAAATCTTCCCAGTCAATACAGCCCCACCCAACAAATGCCCTCATCTCATCACCACTACCCCTCAGGAAGGAGTCCATAAAGCAGTTATGGGGGTGTGAGTGGGTGCTTGCCAGACTCAGTCTATGTCTCTTGTAGGAGTTTTCACAAATACAAACTTTCTCAGAAGAATGTCAACACTGCCATCAGTCACCAAAGGTTGGTCAGAGGGAAACATAATAGGATGAGTGAGCAGGTGAACAGTACCAGTTCCATTTGCATCCTGTTGTTTGTCACAGGAGTGGTTCTGCAGTTAAGACGGGGTGATGACAGATATGTCCTGACCCCCAAGGAATGGATAAGCCTTTCCTGCTGCATGGGAGGTCTTGTTATGACACCTCTCTCAGACATTCCTGGGGAAAAGGAGACTCTCCCCAAAGACTCAAGGTTTCAGTTATTGCAGAAAGACCTTGATATGTCAGAGACAGAGAGAGAGAGAGAGAGAGATGCTGCCCAAGAGCGGAAGTGAAGGGCTGAACCATGGCTGTGTGATTCTGCACCTAACTGAATAGCTATGCCCTAATTAGGGCAGCAATATATTAGAAATCAGAAGTCTCATTAAAAATTTAATAGTTCTAAGTGAAAGGCCATACATACATTTTCTAGAAATAGCTCTGAAACAGGAAGTCCCAGGGTGGAGACATGCTTGTCCACAGAAAAGCCTTATTCTGTTTTCATTCAATTTTCAGGCTATGAAGTGCTTACCCAGCACCCATGCATAACACCCTAGGTTCAGTCTCCACTGCTGCACAAACTTGTACATCTCTAATGCTAGTTCAAGAGGCAGAGGCAGGAAAATCAGAAGTTCAAAATCATCCTCAGTTCATAACAAGGCTTGTGGGCAGCCTGGGCTACATGTGTTTCAAGACAATGACAACCATAGGAGAAATGCCTCATAGTGTTGATGTGCTTACCAACAGGGCTTCAGACTTCTGGGCTTGTTCTCTGGGAGACAAATCAGTTATGGGCCATGCTCAGTATATTTAAGACAGAGCAGAGAATGAAGGCTGAGATGCCTCACATGACTTTTTTTTTAAATCAGCAATCAGTTTTATCATTTGATGAATTTTTAATCTTATGTGCACTGGTGCTTTACCTGCATTTATGTCTGTGTGAGGCTGACAGGAACTGAACTACAGACAGTCTGAGCCGCCATGTGGGTGCTGGGAATTGAACCCGGTGCTCCGGCAGAGCAGCCAGTGCTCCTAACCAATAAGCCATCTCTCCAGCCCCATTTTATTTATTTTTAAATTAAAAAATATTTTTATAAAATATAGTCTTATCCTACCTCCCCCAACTTCTCTCAGAGCCTCCCCACCTCCTGGCCACCCAACACCATGCCCTTTCTTTCTCTATTTAAAATGCAAATAATGACCAAGAAAAATACTAAGAAATACACACAGAAAAACCCCTACAAAAAACACAAAAAGGAAACAAAAATATATAAACAAAAGATCACTAAGACAAAAATAAATGCCTAAGCAAAGCAATATGAGATAGAGTTTACTAAACTACCATTGAGTTTATTGCATTGGCCAACTCTTCCTGGGTGTGGAGCTGACCCTGAAGTCTCATATGACTTTTATTCTAGACACTTGTAGGCTTCAGTGGACTTTTTCCTGTGAATACTGGTGAGACACAGAGTTGAACCTGGAGATCCTTTGCAAAGTTCTGGCCACATGGTTCTTTCTGCTTGGACTGCACACTTAATTTGTAGAGATAGATTACTTGCTAGCATCTAAACATATAGAGATCCTACATAAGAATCACCAATTTTTTTCATTCTTTTGAAAACGGAAGGTCACACTATGGTCCACTATGGGAGCAGGAAGGATAGAGTGGTAGTCTGTCCTCTTCAGAAAGGGCCACACTTGCCATGTGCTCGTCTCTGCTCTGTTAAGCCATCTGTTTGATTCTCGGAGGCTCTGTGTATGCGTACACCCTCTGATCCTCCCGTAATCTAACCTGACCCACAAAGCCTTCCTTCTGCCCACCATAGGCATCAGTGGACTCCTTCCTGTGAGTTTCACAGAAAACTCACCTAGCTGTGTTTCTCTATCTAGGGGCCTATACTTTATAGATTCTATCTCAGCAATTTGATAGTTTTTCAATAATCCTTTAGCTAAGGCTGTTCATCCTTCAAACCCCAGTCAGCCATAACCACCTTATATATAACCACCACTCTCTGCCCTGCCGACATATATCAGTCTCATGTTCTCAGCTGACTACAGTTCACACTGTATCACAAGACTCCTTATGAGTTCCTTGACAGAAAGTGAGTGCTCTCTGGCCAATCGTTGTTTTACTTCTATATCTAGATTACTTTTTCTCATATACAGTTTGGAAAATCATTTCTCAAACAACTCCCATCTCCGCTGGCCATCTCCCCAACCATACACGGAATTCACTCACTTACTGCTCATCCACTATTCTATGGATGATTACTATGAAGTAGACAGTGTTGTTGATTCAACCAAATCAACCACCAACTCATCCATCCCTGACGTTAAGAAGTTTACAAACCCTGAAAGGCTCATCTTCAATGCTCCCCTTCACATAAAGCCTTCACTTCCTTCAAAATGTGACTCTTCCTTCGAGTCCCCACAGAACACTGTCTACATCCTCCTCCGGCACCTTTGGTCCTCCATAATCTCATCCTTACCAGCAGCCCTCCTAACACTAACATTAACATACTGAAGGCAAGAGCTTCTCAGAGTTTCCTCCTAACCATGATCATGAGTGGTAGCACACAATGCTAATTCTAGCACATGGGAAATTGACGCAGGATGATCAGAGTTCAAGATCACCCTTCAGCCAGCTACACTGTGAATGTGAGTTCAGCCTGGGGCTACATGAGACCCTGTTTCAAAACCAAAAATAAATGACAGGCAAAAGGTTTAGCCACAAACAATCTCAGAGAAAACAGACTTCAATCAAACTGATTTGGTCAAGACCACTACTGGAATCTCGCAACTATGGTTCACCTACGCCTAAGCTAGTGAGCCTAGATGAGCAAGAACAGAGGAGTGTGTGCTCTGCATCATGGCCCAGCAGACCCCTTTCCTCCATCCGTCCCAGTACTCTTAACCCCTCACTGTCTACTGAGGTAGAGCCTTGCAAGTAGGAGACAGCTATCTAACACATGCACCACTGTGGGACTCCCCTCCCAGGGCCTAGAGACTCAGAGACCCTGTTGTTTTTCTGGAGGTTTCTCAACCCTCTTTCCACTTACTATCAGACATTCCAGTGAGGAATAGCCTTACTATCTTTGATTTCTACTGCTCTTAATTTTTCTTAAACGTCTCCCTTCTTATAACATTTCAAGTACTGAGAAGCTACAAAAAGAAAGGAAAGGAAAAAGACACAGATGCCTTGGACACAGACAGAATGGGACCCAAACATTCCATGCTCTAAAAATAATGTATTTTGGCTCCCCAGGGACTAAAGAGGGAACTGTAGCCTTGGGGAGCCAGATACCTAATATGTCATCTTTTACTCAAGAGTTCCACAGAACTCCATAAATAAAGGAAGCATCATCCCTAACTTTGAAAACTGTGAATGATGCTCAGAAAACAACATATGTGTATCGGTACACACCTCTATCATGACCTTAAGCCAATATCACCTTCCTGCAGCCACAATGGGCTGAAGCTACCTTATAACTTCCTTCTAACCTGTGCACACCCAGGACCAGGCAATGAGAGAGTTTCTTGGCTGCAAGGATGTTACAGAAGGCTGGCTCTATTACATAACACAGTTTCACTCTACACAGCAGGGCCTCAGGCCAGCAAGATGTCTGTTACTTTCTCTTGGTCACCTGGTCGTTGTGAGCCAAGGTGAAGTTTTCAGGAGGAATGAGACATTGATATGAAATGAGAAGCCATCTGCAGGGTCAATTATTCTACTCACAGAAACCGTATGAGGGCAAAATGCAGTCCCTAGACCAGGACCACTAAGGTGACCTGAACAGGGTCAGGTTCTACCCCAGATCTGAAGAATCAGAAATTTTGGGGCCAAAGACCCAGACATCTGAATTCAATAATCTCTCCAGGAGATTCTGGGGGTTTGAGAATCATGGCCCTAGATCATGATTTCTCTAAATTATTTTTTAAGCCAAAATCTTCTTTGATAAAGCTACATTACTCAAACAAGTCAGCTTGTTTGATTATAGCAGGAACCAGATTTATTCCTGGTGCCCCTGGGGCACATTGGACCATTAACAGTATCAACCACATCAGGACCATAACAGCATGAATCATGTCACTTTACTCAAAAATATGTTTCAGAGAAAAAAGGTCATGTCTAACAAATATTCGCTCTCTCCACTGTTAACAAAATTTGCCCTTGAGTTCACAGCTTCTGCCAGTGTGGGATAAACATACCTCTGGGTCTGAGTCACTCTCAGCTCAGCACACAATGAAATAGGAAGCTGGGTTGCTTTCAGCTGCCATGTACTCGGACCAGGCTCAGCCACAATGGGATGAGTTCCCATACTGCTCAGCAACCAGTGAAACTTCTGGAAAATTCTCTGGCTCTTTAATGCTGAGTTCCTCTTTCTTGACCTACACTGGGCCATGACTTTGGCACGGGGAAAGCCGAAGTTCATGCCAAGACATCCTCACAGTAGGGAGAGCCCCCTGGAGCATGTCGTTTCTATAGGAAGTTGGAAAATTCACCTTGCTGTTTTGTGAGTGCGCATGACCAAGTGTATATTTGTGTAGGCTGGTCATACTCAGGTACTATAGAAAAGTTCTCTCAGCCAGGTGTGGTGGTGCACTCAGGAGGGTCTCTGTGAGTCAGATGAAAGTTTGGTCTACCAAGTAAGTTCCAGGACAGCCAGAGCTGTACACAGAGAAGCCCTATCTTAAAAAAAAAAAAAAAAAAAAAAAAAAAAAAAAAAAAAAAAAAAAAAAAAAAAAAAAAAAAAAAAAAAAAAAAAAAAAAAAAAGTTCTCTCATTGGCTTGAAAGTTGCCAAAGGGAGCCCCAGATACCTGCTTCTTCCCACTCAGTACTGGAATCATGAGTGTGCCTCCATGCCTGGCTTTGGTTTACGTGGATGCTTGGGATTGAATTCCGGCCTTTCCTGACTGACCATCTATCTCCCCAGCCTCGTTCACTGGCCTGTAACAAGGATGTTGGCAATACAAAAGGAAGGAAGTTTGTCTATCCTTTCTTGTTACTTAACCATGTGTTGGAAAGGATAAAAGTCAATTCCCAAAGTTTGGGAAACTAAAGATAGAGTGGACCAACTCCTAGCACAGACATACAGTCTCCAAGGAGTCCTGACTTTACCAAGTATTGCTTTCAGGAGAACTCCAGCAACACTACCCTTCTCTCAAACATATGCACATGTGTTTGACTGATCATGACGTATTTATTTTTCTAGATTATTATTTTTTATACCTTAATGAGTTTGTTCATAGGGAAAGCATTTGCTATGGGTTTTTCTTGTTTTGTTTTTCAAAGTGACCTTCTTTCCATCAGCCTTGGAAGCCACAGCTCTAAGACAGCCCTTCTGCAGTGAAGACAGGGCTGTTAGCGCCACACTGGTATGAACAGCACCTTCATCTAGAGAGTAGTAAGAGCAATCCACAGTTGTATGTTTTTCCTGTCGTGAATGAAATATGGTATCAGGAAACAGAGCTTTCCCACCATGAAAAACTCACAGCTGAGTTGCATGGCTAAGTCCTCGACCGAGACCATTGATTGTGAACCCTGGTAGCCCGTGGGCCTCTCTTTCAGTCAGTAGCTCCCCTTTGGACCTTACTTAGGCAAAATTCTTGGTGTTCCCTTAAAAGCCCTAGGGTTAAGAGAAAAGATGGCACACCCCTATACCCACAGCATTCAGGAGAATGAGGCAGGGGTTATAAGTTTGAGGCTAACCTGGGCTTCATATCAAGATAAAAAATTAGAGTTAGGAACAGGGTTGGGGTAGGACCATAGACATCAGATTCACCACAGGAATGGCTGAATACTCAATCCTGAGCTAGAAGGGTTCTTAACTGAGAGAGGGGCACATGGGTAATCTTTGTAGACCACTGAGCTGCTGTTTTTAGACATCTGAGGAGGTAACACTGGGTTTGAGTGGCAGTGGGCTGTATGCTCCCTGGGTGGGTAGTGTCTGCCTGGGTGTGTGTGTGAGGAATGAGATCTAAAAAGAAAGTGACTTGCATCCCAGACAGCAACCCTTCCTAACTCCCCCGGCTGTTTCACAAGTCCATCTGTGAGGTCAACCCATGGGTGAGGAGAACACAGTGTGTGCTTGGTCCACACAGGTGACAAATGTCTAGTTTCTCTGTTGTTGACTTAGATCTGAAGAGTCATTTGGAAAAAATGGGCCTCTGAGAAGCTCTATAAGGCAACAGAACTTAAGTTTCTGGTAATATAAAGAAAGAGGACACTTGTACTTCTATGGGGCAGCATGGCCCAGGTTGGAGGGACAACCCCTCACATACACCTGCAAATAGGAAAAAAAGAGGTTTGGGAGTCAGATGGGGGGAAATCTCAGATCTTCTCTTTCCTAGCTAAGCATTCTCTCATACATGTTCCCATTCCCATGTTGAGTGAGGACACCCGGAAAGACTAAAGGCAGAATGTGAAAAAGTTTCCATTTATACATGTTCAATTGAAATTTGATGATAGCATTACAGATGAAGTCAAATGAGATGGATCCAGAAGGCTGTTAGATGGGGAAAAGCCTGAAGGACCAGCAGGAAACCTTGAACTTCATCTTGTCATTTATTAAGGCTTTCCACTGGGAAAGGGATGGTTAAAAGGATGACTCCAGTGCCAATCTGTAGGTCACAGCTGAGACACAGTACATCTTGGGGGCTGCCGGGAGTGGAGCTGTGGCTTTTAGACGTGTCGGGCACTGAAGGACGCTGGACACAGTAGCTACTACTAGCAATATGTAGTGTCAGCTTTTCATGAACATCTACAATCTAAGGTACCCCAGAGGAATAAAAGAGCCACTTCTAAAATTTTTAAGCATGCAGCACCCCAGGATAGCTATGGATCCTGCCCAACACAGACCATGAACTTACATATGATGAGATATTGTGTTGTTGTCTGATAACATAATAATGGAGTTCTCTGGTAGGAACTTTGCAGATGCAATATGTCACAGTATCATTGGCACACTTGGGTTTGTAAACTGTGAAAGCTCAGTATCCCACACAAGAAGTACCACTGGGACCACACTTTTCTAACCGTACCCGAGTGCCTTATCTCTGATACTGGTACAAGGCTTATTAAACATTCTCTCTCTCCTACCCTACTCCTATTGCCTCCTCTTCCTTCTTCTCCAATCCTCCCTGAACTCTATCTAGGCCTAACCTAGGTGAGTGGCCAAGGGTGACCGGTTACATGCAGCCTTCAGCCTCAGCAAACTCATGTGTCCAAGGCCTAACCCTCAATACCTTAGCATATGACTTTACTTAAAGATGGGGTCTCAACTTAGGCGATCAAATTAAAAGGAGGTTATTATTTGGGTCCTCATCATTTACTAGTGCTCTATAGAAAGTGGGAGCTAGGGAGACAGAATGGCACATGTTTGGGAACAGAGATGCTATGATGAGTCTATAAGCAAAGAAATGACAAAAAGAGCCAGCAGAGCACCAGAGATCCAGGGAGATGCACAGTTCTTGGGGACCGAGAGAGAGAAAGAGAGAGAGAGAGAGAGAGAGAGAGAGAGACAGAGACAGAGAGAGAAACCAAAACAACATCAAAATCAGCTCTGCAGAATTCCTGATCTTGGACTTTTGTCTTCCAAAACGGAGACAACTTTTTGATGTTCAGGCCACCAAGTGTGTGCTATTCTCCCAGAAGGACTGACTTATCCAGCCCCTCATCCTACCCATCATGTCTCTGACCAGGTTCTATCCATTCTTAACTGGGTGCGTCTCTCAAATCTAGCATTTTATTTCCATTGTTGTTTATCACATATCCAAATATCTCCAGTCTTAAGGCCCAGATTAAGAGCCATTGGCACCAAAATGGCTGATGAGGATGCTATGAAGTCAGACTTCAGTCTAGATGCTTCTTCACTACCAGGCATGTGTGAGCCTGTGGCAGGCACTTCAACAGTAGATGCCAAGAGACAAGGGAGCCACTGTGACTTGTAAGTACTCAGGACCTTACTAACCCAGAAAGAGCAGGCTGGGTATGGTGGCAGTGTGGTGTGGAGGAGTTTCTTGGAGGAGTAGATTTGGTGAGTAACAAAGGAAATAAAGGAAGAACAGGGTTAGAACACTTCCATAGCCACACCTGCTTCTGTGAACCTAGTCCCATCACAGCAACTAAAATGAGCCAGGAAACAGAGTCATTGCCTTCCCCTCCCCCACCCCATTATCTGGTCCCCAGTGGTGGTGGGTCAGCTGGCTTCCTATAGGTCTACATTTCTCCCATGTGTTGAAGAGATTCTGTTTAGTTAAACCTGAAGAAGCCTGTGCCCAAGGGATCCTAGAGTCCCACTGCTCCCAACTACACTAATTTTGTTGCCCCTCCCCACCCCTGGGGGAACATCTAGCAATGTCTAGAGACATTTTCAACTGTCACTGTGAAAGGTCAAAGCCACCAATGTCCAGTAGGGGAGAGGCCAGGAGTGCTGCTATTACCTCACAATACGTAGACAGAGTCACAAAGAAGGAGCCGACAGAATAGTAAGAAAGGCTGTCAGAGATCCTGCTGTGGAGATATCATTTGTGCTCTCTCTCTCTCTCTCTCTCTCTCTCTCTCTCTCTCTCTCTCTCTCACACACACACACACACACACACAAAGGCACATTCTCCCCACTCTCAAATGTCAGGTAGAGAGCAGACACCCATCCCTTATAAGAGAATAAATATTGAGACCTCTGTTCTTACGGGAAACAAACCAACAATAATAAGAACCCAAGTCTGAAACTCTATTTACCATATGCCAATTTTGCAGCTAAACTCTTACTTTTTTACATGGTTTCACAGCTTCCAAGCCACATTTATCCTTTGTTATTTAAATGAGATATGTTTGTAACTTTATCTCTGGGATTTACTTTTTCCACACACAAACGAACCAACAAAAAGAAACAGATTCATTTAGAAACTGTGCCAGAACACATCAGTTACAGCTTTTAAATGAGTATAGTGTGTCCCTGGGGTGTAGGTTGATGAGTGTATGTTGTCCTCAGGAAGAGAGATATTGACTGAGAAACGCACAAAACCCGTTGGTGCTTCTTAGAGGATGCCACAAGGAGGAGGTGTCCTTGAACACATCGGCAAAACAACCATTTCATCAAGATTCTAGGATCGATTAGTGTCTGCCAGTTCGAGTGTGCGAACGGGTGTCAGGTCAGGAGAACACAGTCAAAGTGAGCTTTGGATGCTGCCCTGGGACCAGCCATGCTGGCTGAGTGTTGCCTTCTCTCCAGCCAGGTCAAGCCCAAGCAGAGATTGAGAAAATGACGTGCAAAGTAGTGTTACACACTGGAGTGAGTGCAGCAGGGAGCCAGAGGCCACAGTAACCTGAACTTGGTAGGGGGTCCTCATCAGCTTCAGGGGGTAGGGGTGGGGAAGCAAGAAGAATGGGGTACTGGAAACATTCTAAATGCAAAAAGGCACCGGTCCCCTTGCAGCTCGGATACATCATCAACCTGTTTTTTTCTGTCAGAGCACTGATGGAGGCAGATGCTGAGCCAGGTGCTGAAGTGTTAAAAGATGGAGGCTGGTAGAGGCCTCAAATGTCCACACTGGACATAATGTCATATGGTCACAATGAACCACTTCCTGATCCCTCGCTCGCTCGCTCGCTCGCACATTTCCACACTCTCTCACTGCCCATTTTACTTCTACACAAACTAATGAAGCTCCAGTCTTTCCTTGGAGCTCTTGTATAACCACCCACCTATTAAAAACCCCACCTTTCTCTGTTGTTGGCTGGAGCCAGAGTAGTCAGAGCAGGGCAGCAGCAGCAGCATAGACCTCAAAATAAAAAAGAACAGCTTCTAATCAGTGACGGAGGGCTAAGATAACACAGGCATGTGGTCTCCTGGAAGCCTGCCCAGAGTGTTCCAACTAGAAAGTGCCCAAGCATGGACATAGGTAATCTAAGAGAGGCTTAGGAACCATGCTATTTGAAAACTCCTGATCTGTGATCTATATCACGTATTAGAGGTCTGGGCTGTCACAAGCCCCACAGGAACAGTGGACCAGTCGCTTTTGAAGTCTCCACCACTCATAAATAAATTACTGACACTGGGACACAAACTCAAATCCATTAGCAACAGAGATCTGGGCCATGTTATTCTAGTTGGATGGAAGGTACATAGAAGGTGTACCAGAGTCCAGCAAATGCCAGTGTCTGGATTTTGCCCTAGAGATACCCCAAATAAAAGAAACACAATCAAGAAGCATTCTTATTCATACCAAATTACCCCAGTATTTATTCACTGAAGAATCAGAGCAAAAGCAGGTGAACACTGGAGGTGCTGATGAATAGAGCAGACCTTTGGTTCGGGGTTCAGCCTCAACACTGCTAAAGGAGGCACGATACTGTTTCTCATTTACCCCCCTCACAATACTGCCTCTCAACCAGCAGAGCCAAGTTGAATTTCCAGCCAAACAGGAGTTTAGCACATTGTCTCACTATGGAGTAGACCTATAGAAGTCACTGAGGCAGTGCAAGATAGGCTGAAAAGGTAGTGTTGGTAGGGGAAAAGGTCTCACATGACACACCGTGACAATTGCCAGTTTGACAGAGAGCAGAACTGAAGTGGACCTTTATAACTAAATATCTTTTGGTGGCAGTCTCTAAAACATATCGTCAAGAGGGAGAAAAATGGCCATAGGGTGGTCCTACAGAAGGTCCTCTGGCAGGTCTGATAAGGTCACTTCTAATTTGTGAACCCAATTCCAGTCTAGAGAGTCTAGAAAGACAAACGCCAACCTTTGAAAATGGAGGTTGAGAGGGCAGTGCTCAAGAACTTCCCCCTTTCCCTGTCTGTGTTTCTGTTACATTTTGCTTTGAAAATACTAGATGTATCACATATTACTTGAATAACTAAAAACAAGCTATTGTTGCATTCTTTTATACAAATAAATTAAACTAGACAAATTAAACTAGAACTCAATTTTAAAAGCCTTATCTTAATCTAGGGGCCACGCCTAGTAAGTAAACAATATGCACCTGCGCAGACCACGCCCACCTTCCTCTTCACATTCTTCTTGTAGCTGCTTAGAACATCCTTTAGGAAGGAGTTGGGAGGAATAATTAAAGCCAATACTGAACCCTTTCCAACACCCAGGGGCTCCGCTCAGCCACACCAGCTAGGCGTGGGCTTGTCCCCACACAGCCCCACCCAGGTATAAGGACCCTTCCGTGACAAATCTTCTCAATGAACTCATTGATGATGGAGGAAGAGAATGGAGACTAGGGTGGGAGGCGGAAGGCAAGTCTCAACCCCAAATCCCAAATCCACTGGCAATTAATCAAAAGCTATGCGCACCCTGAGCTGAGCTCAGTTGTGCAATACTCCTGCGATGGGCTGAGAATCTGAAGCTAGGTTCCGAGGAAATCCAGACTTTGTCCTACAGAGATTCTCGCCTGGAACATGTCTGCCAGGATTTCGATTATCATTGCTCCTAAGGTGCCCCAGCCCGGCAGGGCCATTGCAACTTCCACAAGCATGCAAGGTGATCGATATTTATAATTACCTTTCTCTTTCACCATGGCAACGAGGTCCTTGGCCGAGGGCACCAAAAGCAACAGGAATGAACTCTAGGCGTGCAAGCAGACCGATCAGCTGCTGTGGTCGCTGCGAGGAGCAGCGAGGAGACGCCCCCGGCACCCACACGCCGAAGTCCGGGACAGCCTAGCGAAGTCCCGCCCCCGCCGCGGATCCCACGCCCGCCCGCACCACGGCCGCGCCCTGCTCCCAGACGGACGCTGCCCGCTGCCTTCTGGATGAAACCACTCGCTCCAGCTGCTGTGGTAGCAAATGCAAAATTCCAGCGTTGATCTCCCGGTCACTGACACCACCTTGCATTCCTGACGCCAAGGAAAAAGCTCCGGAGCCCTGGCTCCCCTCCCAGGGTCTGATAAATGATTGCCTAAGGAGGGAGGAAGCCAAGCCACACACAGCCAGGGACTGTTCCCATAAGTAAACTCGTCAATTGTTAGCTTGTTAGTTTCCTATGACAGCTGCTTTCAGTCCTGATTACAGCCTCTTTCAGGCAAACTGAGTAAGTAAAATTGGCCTTAATAGAAAAATAATGCCAAGGCTCCTCCAAGTTCATTTTCCTCTGAAAAAAATGAATAATGCCATTTGATCATTTGATTGTACACACACACACACACACACACACACACACACACACACACTTTTTTTTCCCCCTGAAGGGAGAGAGGAAAAAAGAAAAGGGAAATAAGACCCGGAGAGAAAACCCAGGCAGAGGGCCTTTCAGGATCCATTTCCTTATCCAGAATCAAAATTAAAATATGACTTATCCAGTTAGAGAAGGTCCCGGCTCCCACTTTCCCTGTGTTTCTTCAGCATTTTCCTCCTCAACTGTGTGACTGTATTATCTGTGAGGAGGAACCCTAGTCACAATTAAGGGGCGAACAGTGTAGGTTGCCACTACTTCCCTCACCAGGGCTTGCCTAACTTGACTGGCAGAGAGGGCGGCCATGTGGGGAAGGCGGCTCTTGGCTTTGTGACCTACTCAGGTCACAGGCAGGTCTGCCAGCAGAGGACTTCCTGGTTCGCAGAGCAGCAGCCCACCCCTTCAAGCACCTGTCTGCGGGGTTCCAGCTCCAAGTGTCTCACATACTCATTGTATACATCCACCAGTGTGGGAGAGACATGATAAGCGAGACAAGACAGACGTTGTTCTGCTCAAGGAGACCGAGCAGATGGCCAGCCAACACATCTTTCAGAACCAGAATGCACAGCCAGTATTAGACTGTATTTACTGCAAATATTTTAACGTGTTGGGTCTAAGAGAGCCAGGGGACCAGAAAGGAATGGAGCCGATCAACCTGCCTCAGCTTTGACTCAGAGGGTATTGATCCTACAACTAAATCGATGGGGCTGTGTAGTGATATATTTTATATTTGATAAAATCAGCCTGGAATATCAGAGAACAGATCCACCCACAGTCAATCCATGAGGGTCAGAGAGTGGTGACTCACACCTTTAATGCCAGTACAGGAATGACAAAGTAGTGACACATGCCATTAGTCCCATCACTCAAGAGACAGAGAACTTTCTATATTTCTGTGTGCTCAAGGCCTAACAACCAAACAGTAATAGCTCACACTTTTAATCCTAACTGTAAGATTACAACACAGAGTTTAACCCAAAAATAAAACAACTGAGCAAATATATATATATATGTGTATATGTACATATATATATTTAAGGCAGGCATAGGCAGACATTCTGGTATTCTGTAGAAGCAACCCCAGGCAGAGGACTCTTGAAGATAACTTTTACCTGGTTCAGCCTGAGAAGTTGGCTGGGTGGGAACTGACTGTGGTCTGTTTCCTCCCTCTGATATTACAGATTTTCTCCAATATATGGCTCTGGGTTTTTATTAAATACAAACTAGAATTTGTGATGATGTATTTTTATATTTAATAAGATCAGCCTGGGGATATCAGAACAGAGAACAGAATCACCCACAGTCAAGCCATGAGGGTCAGAGATTGGTGACCCAAACCTTTAATTGCAGTATGGGAATGACCGAGTGCTGATTCTGTTCTTTGATATTCCAGGCTGATTTTATTAAATATAAAATATATCACCACAAAAATTCATGTAATAGGGCTAGGAGAAGAAAGAGAAACACCCATTTCTTCATGTCATCTTAGGCAGGTCTTGATTGCTGACTTTCTGGTGAGTAAAAGTAGCAGAACTCCAGCAGCTGGGACATTCCTACATCTGTGTGTGACTCAAGACTTTGCTATTGATAGCAAAGTGAATGTCTTGGTCTGCAAATCAGGGCTGTCCTCTCCAGCTTCTCATTGTCTTTTCTATGACATGCTTTACCCACTGCTGCCACCATGCACTCCCTGGGGCAAGGTCACGCTTATTCTATGTCCCTGGCCAGCTGGAATATAAGCACTCAAAGGCCTAGAAGTGGTCTCTCAAGCCTCCCACTCATACACACGAGCCAAGCATTAGAGGGGCACCCCCAACATGCAGAGGGGTGCCATGGTTCAAGAACATCATAGGAGACAAGCCCTTTGCATTCTCTCATTTTTCATGGCTAAATCTGCACTTGTCTACTTTGCCTGCCCTAATCACCCTCAGCCGCTAAAGAGATGTTGACAAGTAAAATCAACTTCAGAGAGCTGGAATTAGCTCTGTAGATGAGCTGAGCAGGTGAGTGAGCTCTGTTACGTTTGTTTCGAAAATAGATCAGTATTGCACTCTAAGCATGGATTTCATGTTATTCAGATGAAAGCTGAAGTATAGTGGCTCTGAAGACCAGGTTCCTAATTCCTAGAGTACACAATTAAGAGAGAGACAGAGAGACAGAGAGAGACAGAGACAGAGAGAGAGACAGAGAGAGAGAAGCAAGCTGAGGGAATGGTATCTTCCTCCCAGCTCCCACCTTTCCATCCCTGTTGGCCATCACAGTGAATTTTTTTACATCTAGCTCAAGCCCAGTCACTCATGGGTGCATCTGACACTGTAAATGCCCTTCTTTAGTTCATGTGACAGTTTTACATTCTGAGATTTACACTTAACCCCTCTGAGCTGGTCTTGTTGCAAGCTCTGGACATACCTGTACACCTCTGAAGTTTTCAGAGATGCTTTCTCTACAGGAAAATACTACAGAGTGACTCACACACACACACACACACACACACACACACACACACACACACACACACACAGAGTTTTCCATGGAAAGAATTTGTACTGCAGTTAGCGTGGATGAGTCACCAGCAGCTAACTGCTAAATAACAGCCATGTGGCAGAAGTCCCCCTCACCATTAGGCATTGCTACTTTAAGATAAGAGTGTCCACTCTATACTCTCAAGACAACCAGAGGTGATTGCTCAAGTTATTTTTGAAATGTGGGAGACTAAAACTTTTTTTTTTCTTTGTCTACTTTGCCTCAGGACCAGACGCTTCAAAAACAGAATCAAGTAGAGATATCTGTTTGTTTACACTAGATGCTGGGGAAGAGCAACTAAAAGCAGCCCACAGAAAGGCTTTTTATTTGAATTTCTAAGGATGATTTCCAGTGAAATTATCTCAGCCTCATCTCACTGACCCAGGGGGTTACATGCCATTTTCCTCTCGACTTTTTCACCTGCTCCCTGCTACGTTTTTTATCCACTCACAAAATGAAGCCATGACTGTCCATTATGACCAAAGGCTGAAGACTATATAGCAGGAGAGTAAAGAATTGTAATCTGTCCCCTCCACTCTTATGAAAAAGGCAAGCATCCATCACTCAATAGAAATGCCTACTAATGTTACCACTAGAAACAGGCACTGTGGAACAGCCCTATCCACAGAAGAGCTTGCTACACAGGCTTCTGCAATGCAGGAAGGCCTGGACCCTTTCACAGCCCAAAGACCCTAAGGTATGCAGGTAACTTCTCTACAAGTCTTGATAGCCTCTCTAGCAGAATTCAGTTAAACACACCCACACACACACAGTACACACATGCCTATATAAACACATAGCACACACATGTGCATGTACACAGAGAGTGCACACAGGACACACGCCACACAGGTATACATGTATACACACACACACACACACACACACACACACACACACACACCAGAGAATGAGTCTCTTATTTTCTCTCTTTATGTTTATATCTGTCTCCCCCTCCATCACCTCAGATGCCAGTGGGATGCTGGCTCATGGCAGGTGTCACACAGACCGCACAGCACAGAAAGAAGACAGAGAGATCAGGAAAGTGCTGAGGGACATTGTGCACAGGAAGTTCTGAGCCCCAGCTGGGAAATGAGGAGAGGAGATGGATAAGGACTGGTTAGGATGGGTGGGGCCCAGATGACCTATCCAGCAGAGGTCACGGGACAGAAGGTATCAAGTAGCTGTCTGCTTGTAGGCGGCAGAGGAAGTACAAGCTTAGGTGAGTGGGAGAACACAGAGGGGCATGCCATGCCATGCCAGGCCAATGCTGGACTTTGGAGGTGGTATGACTAGACTCTCAATCCTAAGCTACTTCTTTATTCTGAACTGAGTTCTAAAGTTCTTAGTGGCGTCTCAAAGCCCCCATGTCCTGTTTCCAACAGTGTGTATTCAGTGTCTATTTCCCATGCTTAGCAGACTGATATGGACTAAATGTCCAGGAAGTGTCTGGGTTTGCTAGTTTATTTAAACATCTCTCTGATAATAGGAATGAAACTTTACATACCACACATGCAGCACAGTTAATTTGGGATTCTAATGGTTCCATAGTGATGACTCCATATCCATAATGGGCTATGCGCTTGAAGGCAATCTATGCATGAAGATATTATTATTTATTTATTTCCAATCCCAAGCATGTTTTGAAGATCCCTCGGGGACAGATGTCTTTCTGAGGGCTTGAAATGCAGACACCTGGCCTTCACTGCTGGTCTGATGACCCAGACTTCAATGAGGATGAGGCCTGAGTTACAGCCAGCTCCCATGGTGATCGATGACCGCCCCCCCCAGCAATCTGGTCTACAAAATGGGAAGACATAAGATTTGCAAGCAGCTATGTGCCTGACATTTACATCTGAAGTATGATGCTTACACTCTCCATTGGCCAAAATAAGGATCTGTGAGACAGTTACTACAACCTTAATGTGAACTTACTAAAGGCAATGACTACAAATGCTCCTACAGCCTGTGACACATTCCTGCTAGCTCTCCGATGCTCAGAAGACCACTCAGGACTCATTCAATGCCTAACAAAGCTCTTGTCCAGGAGTCCTTCCTTCAGGGAGAGGGATATAGGCACTTTTTCCCATGGATTCTTTGGGCCTTAGGAGTTAGTTCTGAGTTTGGATCTAAGCAATAGGGTACAGCTCAAGAAAGTCCAAGTCACTCTGGGCTTCCTCGTTTCCTTTCATGCAGCCCAGATAGACATCCTTTTTTAGCCATAGAACAATGGACTTCTATCAGATAGGGTTGCGATGCCCTCATGGCAAAGCTCTCTCACTGACAGTTACTGCCACCAAAACTTGGACTCTAGTGTTTATTTTTGCAAAATATTCTGAGCTCTTTTGGGAAGGCATCTGTGGTCACACAATGACATTATGTAGGAACACAATATTTGGTGAATACTAAATATTTTAGTCAATAGTCCCTTAATGTAATAAATACTCGAAAATAAGTGCCTCCCTGGAAGAAAAGATTTTTGGGTTTTCATCCCCAGGCAGTTGGCTTCACTGCTTGCAGACCTGTGGTGGGGGAATGTATGACATCTCAGGCTGCGACCTCAGAGAAGAGGCATTCTCTGAAGGGTACCAGGAGACCTTGCTCTAGGTTCTACCTTTACCATTTTTGCCACTTCCCAAGAGCTCTAACCTGGAGCCTCAAACACAGTAGCCTCAGTACAGATTCATGTACAGCACTCAAGGGAGAAATGTTGACAGCTTACCATACGAAACACTGAAATTCTAAATAAACATTCATTTAAAAAAGCAAATTCAGGGACTTAGATAAAAAATAAATTAACAGTTGCTTAAAAGTATTTGCCAAGATTTAAATGGAAATTGACCTTGAAGAGAAAGCAAGCTGCAAAGGACTTGACCAGCTACGTTACTCTCTGAAGCCTCCTCAGTGACCTTCCCTCAATACCACTTTGGTCACTGTTTACAGAGTGACAATCATGGGTCAGCCACCATTCTAGCCTGGTCACCATCACCCCTCATCTAGTCCTCATCTAGCTAGAGGACGTACATGTGAGGACACCACAGAAGAGCCAAGAGTCAGGTTGGTTCAAGTTCAAAGTCACAGACTCTGCCTTTAAGTAGCTGGGTCTTTCATTCTGTAGAGGTTGAGGGAGTCTCCCCTTCTTATTCCCAGACTGCAAACACACACACACACACACACACACACACACACACACACACACACACACACACCAGAGGCAAACATACAGAGACACATGCAAACACATAATCATGTAAGTGCTTGTGTGCTTGCATGAACAGAAACACAATCACAATCACACATATAGTCATGGAGGTATGAACACATGTCCATGCAAGTGAATGGATACATGCACACACACACACACACACACACACACACACACACACACACACCAAACTACACATACTGAAGCAAAACCACTCTCCATTCAAGTGTCCAAACATACACACTCAAGCACGCATGTCCAGGGAAGTCAGGAACCTGTACCCCTCCCCACTTTTGTTAACTTCTTTGGTGCTTTTTACAGAACATGCTGATACAACGGACATGGTACTATATCTTTCTTTTTGTGTATGATGTAATCTCTGTCCTGCTAATCTATGCTTCATTGGAAGTTAGACTTCATATTATGGCATCATCACCTTGTCCCCTCCAGATACAGCCTCACTGGACAGCAGGTAAGCACCAAGATCCAAACGTCATTGACAATGCTGTTCAATCATTAGCTTTGCCTCGTTATCTCAGGAAATGGTGCTTTTGTTGTTTACATAAGGAGTTAAAAGTTCTTCTTGTTGGTTACAGCATTTTGCAAGATATTAAAAACTCTGCATTTCCCACCCTTGCCCTCACTTGGCCTCCCAGCCTTCCCCATTATGTCCTGGCACCTTCCCAGAACACAGCCTTTTTCTCATTCTCCTGGGACACTTCATTCGTCACCCGAGGGACAAGCCAAGTCAAACAGGCAGCATGAGCAGCCATCTCTTCCTTTGTGACCACAGAAAGGACAGCTTTAGGAGAGACTCTGCCACCCACACTCTACACTGTGAAAATCTGCAATTTGTATGACTAAAGAGGCATTAACGAAGACGAAAACTAAAGTCACAGAGCACATTTGTCCAGAATTGGTGACACAATTACACAGAAATGGCCCTGCCTTCCTGTCTGGCCTCTTACCAGCACTATTTCATTAAGTCACACTGGCCACACAGGAAGCCTGCTCAGACACAGGCTGGGTTTGAATTCCATGGACTCCATACCCAGTGGCCTTGGGCACGTTATTTTCCCTCTGTGGGATTCAGCAATCACATCTGAGAATGGTGGTAACACACTCCACTGGTGAGGTCATAGTAAGGACAGGGCCAGCTTCATGGCTGTGCAGCCTGAGCAAGGTGAGGTCATATTGACATCTGTAATAATATAGTCTTTCAACTTACACTTTGTAAGTAAAGTCCAAATGGACAGTGGAGCACACATGCTACCAGGTGAGATATGTGTGTGCATCTCTATTTTCTGCTGTCTCATTATTATGGCCTATTTGCAGTGCCCCATGAGCACAGAACTCCAAGGCAGTGGTTGTGCATGCCTTAATTCCAGAGCTTGAAAGCAGATGCAGAAAGTGAGATTGAGGCCAGCCTGGTCTACAAAGCAAGTTTCAGAACAGCCAGTGCTATACAGAGAAAGCCTGTCTTGAAAACAAACAAACAAGAAAAAAAACAAAAAGGAGGAGCCCTGTTTCCATCCATACAGCATTCCTGGGTAAGTCAGCTGAAAATGGCACCACAGACGATCTTGAATTAATGATGACTCAGGAGCACCTCAAAGTGAACAGTGAGGGTAGGTTGCAAAATGAAGTATACAAGTAATTGCTATGTATGTGCCTAAGATGTAGGAAGTACTCTAGGAGAAAGGCGAGGCTCGAAGATACTGTTGGGAAGAGGTAACACTGTTAAATTGCCAATAGAATAAAGGTCCAGAGAAAAGACCGAGCCCAGTGGGTGTCTGTGGACACAGATAGCCCAGGCAGAGTACAAGCAAATGTCCAGAGGGAGTTTACCTGGGAAGTCAAAGCAGGTGGAAGCCAATAGGAACGGGGGAATTGGGTGAGAGGTGGAAGGTGGAAGGGGTCCTGTGTCATTGCAAGGCTCGTGGCTTTTCCTTCAGTGGCTGAGAAAGCCACTAAAGATCCTGAGGGATCTGATGTCATCTCAGCAGGACCTTTCTGTCCACAGTGAGTGACCAGAGGGAACAGCAGTGTGTAAAGGTGCAGAGCACTGAATTAGGACACAAAACAAAGAAAAAGATCTCCCCACTAAGAAGATGGCCGGAGAGAATGAAGGGAGGGGGGACAACATGGGGACCAAGAGAAAATCAACATTAAGAAACGAACAAAAGAGATGCTAATAGGATATCAGATTCTAAACACAGGAAAATCTGAGATGATTTCAGTGAATGCAGAGGAAAGGGTCCAAAACACAGAGAGATCCAATAGCATGCAGGATAAAGCTTAAAACTCACCCCCACGACAAACAACTACAACAACAGAACCCAAGAAGCAGATTAAACACAACACCTGTGTAAGCCTACAAATTGAACAGTATACATGTAATAGTATGGCAAAATTTTATGTAGCAAGCTAATCTGAGTCCCAGACTAAACTTTAGACTTCAAGGGTGCTAGTAATCTCCAGATATCCAGACAGGAAAAACAAACAAACAAACTCTTAGCATCTACACACAGAGAGAGGGGCACTAACCTTAGATCCCCAGCAGTACCATGGTAACTGACAGGTCCAATGGCGTAATGTGTGCCTAGGTACTGAGTGATGGGTGTTAGAGAAAGCCCAGTGTAAAGAAGGATGAGACATTCTCATAGATCACTGATCTAGCGTTATCTAGAAGAAAGGCAGTCTAAGTTATCCATATTTTTATCCCTAAAATAAGGAAGAAAAAACATATTGCTCCATTGATCACTTCCAAGCAGTCTTCCAAGTTACATGATAGAGATCAATGGAACAGTACTCTGAAGAGACCAAATATGTTCACCAAACAGAACCTAGTTTTTCTCAAGCAAATCAATGATTTATTGGATCATTTTATTGTACAGTGGAATTAATTAGTTAGCATGCCTCCTTAACATATGTGAATGAGCTCTCTTGGACTGACTGAGATAATTGAGGTCAGAAGCAGCAGTAGCCTGATAAACAAATATGGGCTCATATTTGTTTATATAAATATATATGTAATTATATATATATTATACCTATGTATATTATATATAAAATGTCTTTCCAGCTGTGGTTCTGTGTGAAGGGAGAGACTGGGGTTTAGGACACTTACCAAGTTGTAGGGGATGAGCCTTTATAATGATATTCCATCGTGCATACATATGTAAGAGCTCTCCGTAAAGGCTTACATAGCTGCACATTGCTGCTGTTCAACCAGAGTCTCACCATATGCCATGTCCTCGCACTTCTGGAAGAGCTGACCTAGAAGGGAGTTTTCTTCCCCTCGTTCTTGCAACCCCCAGAAAGATGGAAAATACTTTGTCTATGTGTTGGATGTATTGGGGTTTGGGAGAAAATTGGACAGAAAAAGAAATGCTTTAGAATATAAATTTTTTTCTTTGATGGAGATCTGAAATGCACATTTTGTCTTTCTTGAATAAAACATAAGAGCTCTGAGAATCTTTGCTGAATATAAATTTCTGCACAGAAATAAAAAAAAAATCAACTAGCCCACAAGAGTAGAGTTAAGCCACAAGATCCATAATGGAAAGCCATCTGAACAAAATCCTGAAAGAAATGGATGATTGTTAACTCACTAATTATGCTAATAAACACTAGAGCTTGGGCATCTACAGAATGAAGCATTTCCTCCAATAGGCTAAAAGTGGCCTAAATTCAAGAGACAGAAACTGAGCCTCTCTCTGCTTGTTTTATCATGGTATAAATAGGAAAGTCTCTAACCTCACTTTTAGAGTGTTGCACAAACAGATTTGAATCTGAGACACTGAGAACATGCTCTGTGGGTTTGCAGAAGAGCTGCTTGCTGTATAGGGAAATAAAGAAAAGCTTCAAGAGCTCTGTGGTTGTCTCCAGCTCTAGGAGAGCTTCAAGGTTGGACTTGATATCTTTCTCCAACAGCCATTAGTGTAGAAATTGAACTGGATTACTCTGGGGGTTGGTAGTGGGATTATGTTGTTGCATTGTAAATAATTGTTCTGCCTACTGGTTTAATAAAAAAAAAATGCTGATTGGCCAAAGGCAGACAGGAAGTGTGGGCAGGGCTACCAGACTAAGAAAACTCTGGGAACAGGAAGAACAGAGCAGAGATGCCAAGAGACGCAGAGGAAAGAAGTTGAAATCCTGCTGAGAAAAGGTACCAAGTTGCATGGCTGAACAAGATAAGAATCATGGGTTAGTTTAAGGGCAAAGAGTTAGCAAGTTATATGTCTGGGCCCTAGTCCAATTAGCATAAAATTAATGTAAGTGTCTATGTGTCTCTGTGGTACTGGGGGAATGCGAGTCAGTAGGTCTGTGGCTCTGCAGGCCATAACCTCAGGCCTAGGCCTGAAAGTTCAGGTCAGAAACTTAATACAACAGGGATTGTTTGTTTGGGCTTTTGATAGGAAATTTAATTTTTAAAAATGTATTGGAAATAGTTGCTCACATCCTTGTTAAACTCATAATTAAAATTGGCCATCTGAACTGTGGTCTGTTAGGTCATGTTCAATTGAAGTATTACTGAACACATTAACATCACATAACATTTCCACTGCGGATAATACGGGACTAAGTGGTGACCTCCATAACCAGGCAGCCACTTAGCCAGTATCCATTGTCCCTGCAGTACTGATTGATGCCTACTACGTGACTGCAGAGATTGCCTGTCCCCTTTAAGGACATGTCAGGTCTGTGAGAAGAATAAGATGAACATGTCTGACTATACAGCAGAATCACAAGTTAGCATTGTGAAGATATGATATGGAACAGAACAAGGAGTTGACTGTAAGATTTTGTGATGTTAAAAAAAATTACCTTATAAACTATCTGGATTAGGATGGACAGAGGGAGAATGCTGGGTGCTGGCAGTGGACCCACTGATTTAAACTTTCTCTCCAGACCCTTTTTTCTTTATCCCATGGGGTCTCATGCTGTCTTATGATAATTTGCCTTTTTTACTTCAGACTTTTTACTTATAATTATTTTTGTTTGTTTTCCTGGGTCCCATGAGTTAGAGTTGTGTCTTATATTTTCTAAAGAGTTCAGTTGCCATCTGAAGTTAACTAACTGGATAAGTAAAGACTTCTAAGGAGCAAGCAAATAAATCTTTAGTGCTGCTAGAGGGCATGTGAAGAGCAAGTAAAGAAACTGGGTGCATAATGTCACAGAGTAAAATCTCAGCTTCCTTTGCATAATATGTTATAGACTAATATGTTGCAGAGATATGAGCTGCCTTAAACTGTAAGCTACTGAATAATAAAATAATGTAGCTACTGTGAAAATAGTCTATAAGGCTTTCAAAAAAATTAATTTAGAATTACCACATGGCCCAGAAATTTCACTCACTGCTTGATACATACACAAGTGAACTAGAAGCATACATCCATAAAATATCTAATACAGTATTCATAGACAGACTATAATTGACCCCAAGTAGAAGCAATGCAGATGACTAAACAGAATGTGGTATATCCATGTAGTAGAATATGAGTCATCCATGAAGAGAATGGAGCCATTCTTGCGATAAAACATCAATGAACCTTGAAAATACTATCTAGTCCAGTGCTTTTCAACTTGTGGGTCGTAATCTCTTTGAGGGGGGGTTGAACAACCTTTTCATAGGGGTGGCCTAAGTCCATCAGGAAACACCAATATTTCCATTATAAATCATAACAGTATCAAAATTAATATGTGAAGTAGAAACATAAAAAATTTTGTGGTTAGGTCACTACAACATGAGGAACTGAATTAAAGTGTCACAGCTTTAGGAAGGTTGAGAACCACTGATCCAGTCAGAAAAAGTCAGACAATAAAGATCACATGTGTAATTCTGATTTTGCAAAATTCCAGCCCCATGATTAGTTTTAAAGTACACGTAATTAAAACATCAAACATGTTAGCATATTATCTACTCAAATCAGTGATTTAGATGAGAAAGTTTCCTGAGAAAATAGTAACTCAGGGCCTGAGAATAAAATAAAAATAAAGCTTTAGGACTTGCCAATAAATAAAAAAATAAAGCCTTTTCCCCCCTAATATTGCCAGGCCTACAGGTCTATGTGGATCCACAGTTTCAGGTTTCTGTCCTATAGGATGGGATTTGTGAAGCTTGTCAAGAATAGGGCCTCTTTAAGAGATACCAAGTGAGATTATAAGGTGGCAAGAGGGTAAAACTAACCACTGTGCTTACAAACAATGGTGATCCAGGACAAAAATAAATACAACACAGCTAAATACAGGCTGACAGTAACTAACAGAGATATTATTTGCCAGATTGTATGTGTCCTTATGGAAGGGATGTGATAGTCTGCATAGTATATGCACAGGGACAGACAAAATACATGTGAAAGTCGGCTTGACAGATTACGTTGCAGCCTATTATACTGGATGACTGCTGTCCAGCAGGCTTCTCAATAGGTTTGTTAAGTGGCCATGAAGGCCAAGTGGAGGCGACTGGAGATGAATATAATGTGGAAAGCATTGATGGTCCGTCTGTGTCTTCACTTGCTGTTTGGATGCAGTTCTTGCCTGAGCTATAACTGGCAATACAGTTTTTGGGCTCTGAAGGGAGCTGTAGAAGAAGACTTGCCAATTCCTCATGGTACCAAACAGTTTCCTGGTTATGGTTCTGAAAGCAAAGAGTTCAGTGCAGAAGGATGTAGTAAGCATATCATGGGTCAGAAAGTCACAGACTATATGCGTTACCTGATGGAGGAAGACGAAGATGCTTATAAGAAACAGTTCTCCCGGTGCATAAAGAACACTACTCCAGACATGATGGAAGAGATACTTAGGAAGCTCATGCTGCTATCTGAGAGAATTCAGTCCACGAGAAGAAGCCCAAGAGAGGTGAAGAAGACGTGGAACCGTCCCAAAATGTCTCTAGCCCACAAGAAAGGTCAGGTTGCTCAAAAGAAAGCGAGCTTCCTCAGAGCTCAGAACAGGCTGCTAAGAGCCAAGGAAATTTTCTATAAATATTTTTTTATAAAGATAATAAACTTATTGACTAAGCAGCTAAAATAAATAAATAAAAAACCAAGGCAGGGCACAGCAGGTGCAGGTAGCAGAATGAAGCAGAATATACCCACCTTTTTTCTATTATTATTCAAATCACTGGAATAGTTTTCTTTTGCTCATATTTTGGGTTAATTTTATCTATTCCTCAGCTCTAATGTCAAATCTTATTTTTCTTTCCCAGGTCTCTTTTTATTCTTTTCTTTGGAAAATAACTTCATTGGTCACTTAGACAATGATTTATCCTCCCATATTTGGTAAGGGGAGAAGAAAAGGAAGAAATATTTTTAAGGTCCCACTAAAAATAGAAATATTTTCTTTACATGTTGTTTTAGAGGGTCACAATCCATTTTCAATGGAATTGTTTTATTCATATTTTGCACATTATAAAAGTGAGACTCAGAGATATCAAGTAGCTTTTCTGGGCCATAACTGAAAGGGATAGAACTGGATGACTTTGAAGTCAGCAGTGCAGGTGACCCTCAGCATTACATCTGCAGCCACTGGGCTGGGCTGTACAAAGCTGCTTAACCAGGCCTCAGCATCTGGGCAGCAAAGAAAACCTTTCTCTTCTGATTTCTGCAAGCATTCATTCATTGTCCACACATTTACACATCCTTTCCCATGGTAGACACTATAATGAACTAAAAATGTAAACATGGCTGATGTGGGATGTCTTTCTGTATGCTGTGAATATGCTTTAATACCATTGTTTAATAAAGAGGCTATTTTGGCTTATGGCAAGGCAGCTTAGAGGCAGGCTGAAAATCCAGGCAGAGATAAAAGACAAGGGCAGAGTCTGGGAGACACAATCCAGCCACCCAAGAAGCAAGCTGTGAAAGTACAGGTGAGCCACGAACTATGGGGCAATACAATACTTAATAAAAATGAAAGAGCTAGCAAGCAATGAGCCTGAGCCATAGGCCAAATAATTTGCAATTAATATAAGCCTTTGTGTGACTATTTGAGACTGACCTTGGGGCTAGTCCAGGCTGGACGGGTCAGGAAACTTCCAGCTACACATGGCTTCCTCCATAAGCTCAGGAAAAACTATGAGAAGTCATGCACAGACCACTCAAACAGAAATGTACACAGGATGCTAGAAAAGTAGAGGGTAGCATAAGGGAAGGGCTGTGAAAAGGTATTTCCAGAGGGTAAAGGGCTTAATCTGACTGCTGGTTACTGGAGAGCCACTGAAGGGGACATGGCATCTGGAAGAGGAAACATAGATGACACCCATTGTAGCAGGACCCTCAGATCCTGTAAGGGCCTGCTACAGGTATTAGGGGTTAACGGGTGGGGCAGAAAGGCTGGGTTTCACAATCTAAGGCTTGCGATAAGGTCCTAGTGAATGGGATTAAACAAATGCCTAGGCAGGTGTTTGGTGTCTAACTGTCTAGAAGGTCAACCAGGGCTGGGGCTTCATACCTCCCTCTATCCAAGTTCTTCTACGACTTGGAAAAAAAACTGGCTGTCATTAGACCTGGGAACACTGGCCTAAAATCACAGCTACTCAGAGACAGAGGCTAGAAGATTCCAAGTTCAAAGCCAGCCTGAGTTACAGTGTGAATTCAAGGCTGGCATGGGGATTTAGAGAGAGACTGACTCATTGCAAAGGACTGGGAAGAACGTTCCACAGCGGAGTGCTTGTGTGAATCCCTAAATTTAGACCCTGCTATTGAAAATAAAGAGAAAGAAAGAAGGAATAAACGAAGAAATGAAAGACACCTGGGTGTCACTGTCATTTCCATCCTGAGCAGAATACAAGTTAGAATGAGACCGTTTGAAGGAATCACATTGTAGTGATATATTATATACTTAATAAAAATAGTCTGGGCTATCAGAGGACAGAGCCATCTCTGCAGGCTTTTTTGTTTGTTTTTGAAACAGGGTTTTCTGTGTACTCGTCCTTGCTGTCCTTTTTTATTAAATACACAGTATATCACCACATCACATCATCACAGGATATGTCTCTAAAGATCCCTGTGTGGAGGAGCAGAGACCACAACACTGTGAGCAGTAGGTGCCTGTCACTACTTGGTGTCTCAGAAAAGCCACAGCCAGGAAGTGGGTCTGAGGAGGAGAGGACAGAAAACCCTACCTACCAGTCTCCCAGCACACATTTTCACAGCCTGTCTCACAGATTTAAGGGAAACTCTTCACACTTTAGTCTAAAGTTGCAAAGACTTAGATCCTCTTTCCAGGGTATCACCACCAGGAAGATGCTCTGGAGCATTCTGGGGACCAGACCTTTTTTGACCTTTATCCCACAGAACCCTTGACCTCTTGGGGACCCAGGACATTCCCCATTGTGATGGTAAATCAGTAATACTAAATGGACTCAGAAGGAACATGAAAATTAAAGAATTGCATATTGTGGTAGCTTTGAAATCAGCATGGTGCTGCCTTTAGAAACACACACACACACACACACACACACACACACACACACACACACACGGTTCCCCCAGTTATGTGGCATCTGAGCTCTGTGAGGAGACATCCCTGGGGGGGGGGTGTAAGCATGCAAGGCTATCCTAGGAGGGGCCTCCAGCAGCAGAGAATCTCAGCATAGCACCATGGACTTAAGTGTCAGGCAGATCTGGTCTAAACCTACCTCTTCCACTCAGTGTTGATGTGAGCTTACGTCTCCATTTCCTCAGCTGTCAAATGAGCATAAGAGTATTATTGCTGCAAGATCAAGCCAATAAAAATCCCAACATGGATGGGAAGGAGCTTTCCAGGCTCCTGCCCTCGCTGGGGGACGGTTGGTGGCATCTGGGGAAGGGAGATTCTTTTTCTTTGTAGTCCTGGCCACTGATAGGCTGTCTTTGCCCCAGTGGATGGCCCCACAGACATGGCATACAGACAACATGACTGGACACAATGGGATATTTAAAAAAGAGGGTGTAAAGGTGGAAGGGAACTTTTTGAAGGGGTGGGGGGCTGGGAAGAGTTGGAGAGGGAAATGAGAGATGGACATAATCGTAATACACTGTATACATGTGGAATCCTCGTAAAATAAAATATTTAAAAAATTATATTGGCCTTGTGAACTTATTGTAAATATTGAAGATAAAAAAATAGTAGTTGCAGCAACATTGAGCATAACTTCTCAGCAGGCTCTCAGCAAATGACAGATGGTCCCTGAGAACAGGGCTCCCTCCACCGTCCGTCCGAGATGGAGATCGAGCCACATAGACGCTCCCTATTGTTTACCACATATTGTTTTGTCCTCAGCCCCAGCTTCTTACTCGTTCCTTTCCTGTTCTTAAATAAGGAAATGCCTCCCCCACAAGCTTCCGAGGGTTGTTTTGAGCACAAAGGACGACTGGACAGATATGTGGGGACACCTGAGAAGGACAGAGAAGCAAGGGCTGACCCAAAGGAAGCATAGCATCATGAGCTGTTTCTGGCGGCTTCAGAAGGACTTTACCAAATGTCCCCTTGTCCCCTGCCAGGAGCTGCTGATGAGCACGCTGAGCTTCACTGGCACAGGAACATGCAGGAGTGCTGGAGGGTGCTACTCCTCAGAGCCCCTGCCCATATCAGGATGCTCGAAGCATACGGTGGCATCCTGGGCCTCTGCTTCCTGTGGTCCATTCAGTGCCTGGTCCTAGCCACATGAAAACCAGGTCTCACAGCAGTAGAAAACAACACCAAAGTAATTTCTTTGTTTTGACTTCTCTAGTTTTTATTTTGTTTTGTTTTGAGTTTGAGCCTCTATGTGTAGCTAGCCTTGAAATCACTATGTAGCCAGAGAAGGTCTCAAGCTCACCCACCCTCTCCCACCCTGCCTCTATCTCCTAAATACTAAGATTATATGCTTATCCTGCTAGTCTCAATCAAAATAATTTCTAAAATAAACTACTATTGTTATTGTAGCCAGAACTTACTGGATGCTTGTATGTGTACAAATACCAACCACTTTGACATGTACATTCTCATGTAATCCTCATGGTCAACACTGTCCTCAGACCTGGGGGGGGTCCTGCCCTGATGCTGGGCCTTCATGGTGGATCTAACTCTCCCAGTTCCAGGACCAGCTGGGGTTAACAGTGCCTCTGGGTGGAGCATCCCAGGCTTCCTTCAGTGTACTTTCTGACACTGGTGGTCCTTGATACCTCTCTTGTACTCTGCATGGCTCACCAGACACCCTGAGGAATGAAGTCCAGTTCTGCCCATGAGGTTTTGGACATGACCTGGGGATAGTTCTACTCCAGAAGAGAAGATTGACAAATAACCACACACCAGGCGACTGTGCTTCATTTTCCTTGTGGACTGTTGATATACCTGTTGAGGTGACTCAACTTGTTTATATAGACAAGAATCCTGCAAAGATGTTTTCCCAGAGTCCTATACATAAGACAGCCACACCAGATCACACTGATCTGCAAACCTTGCTCACAGTGAAATGCTGGCCTATGCTAACTTCTTAAGTAACACATCTGGAACGTCCCAACTCAAAGCCACAATGCTTGGAAACTTTGCCGTCTCCCACATTTAATCATCCCTCTCCACTAAATTGTAGATAACCTCAGGGAGGCATGTATTTCCTGAACCCAGGGATCTTTTCTGCTGAGTCATTATTTTTCTCTGGGGTCAACACCATCGTCCAGCACCCTCTTATTCAGCTGACGTTTTTCTGGCTTCCCTGGACATCCAGACTTACCCTGCATGACACATTTTATCTCTTTCAAGAGATGCATCTGGATTAAGCATCTTTCAGTAGAAGCACCAATAACACATTGGCTACAGAGAATGAACTCCAGCAGAAATCGATGTCGTTTTCAGCCTTACCTGTACAATAAAACTTTTTAGAGCTCAAAAGCAGACTCTGGCATCTACCAGATGAGGAACCAGTAACTGCAGGCAGCACCTGCTCCAAGAGGCAGGGCCAGCGGGTTGTGATCTGTCTTTCTAGGGTAGCTTGTAAAGGAATGGGTGGTGGAAGCCATGTTTCCTCTGTGCTCTCTGAAAAGAGATGCGTCTGGAGAAGTGATGTCAAGATGTTTGGAGAGTCAGAGACTCGACTTCAGTGAGAAGCTGTACGTTGGCCTACCTTAATGCTGCTCTGCTCCACAGGCCCACCTCCTGAGCTCAGAGTGACCGCTATGGGCCCGTACTTCATTCTCACTCAGATGGCTCGTTCTTCCATATCAGATAATAGGGCTTGGGGAGCTGTCCCAGTCGCTAAAGTGCTTACCACAGGAGTATGAGGACCTGAGTCCAAGCCCCAACATTGACAAACAACAACAAACATACAAATAGGCATGGTAATACATGCATGGAATCCCAGCTTTGGGGAGGTAGAAACAGCCAAGCCTAATCAGTGAGTGAATCATGAGTCCATATGAGAGATCTGGTCCCAAAAAACAAACTGGAGAGTGCCTAAGGATACCACAGACTGACTTCTGGCTTCTACATGTGTATGTATACACACACACACACACACACACACACACACACACACACACACACACACACACTTAGCCAGATAATGACATAGAACAGTTAGAATCTTCCTATGCTGCAGATGAAGGTGAAGAACGGAGCAGCCACTTTATAGAGTTAGGAGTTCATGGGAATAAGCTTAGAGTTACCACATAGTGCTGTAATTCTACCCCAAGGTCATATGCCCAGGAAGGCAGAAAACATATGACCACACACACCATACAGAATTGTTATAGTAATACTAGTCACACTAGCTAAAGAGGTTCAAACAACCTGAAGATTCGGCAGCGAATGAAGAGGCAAACACACTGCAGGCTCAATGGAATATTTCTCAGTCACTATAAAGAATAAAGAAATTATAGTTGTTACAACCTGGATGGATATTGTGCTAAACAAAAGACACCAGACACAGAAGACAGTACATTATACACATCCATGTCCAGAATGGGAAATCTATAGAATAGAAAATAGAGTGTTGATCCCTTGAGGCTACCGGTAGGAGTAGAAGAGTTTGGGTGGAGAGTCAACAGCTAAAGGATCGGGTTATTTTATTTTTAAACAATAAAATATTAAAAAAAATACTGTGGTGAGGGGTTGTATGTCAGAAAATATATTGAACCACCTATCTTAAATAGGTAAGTTATACAGTATACTTAACAGCTCAATATGGCTGTTAAAATTAATTGCACTGAAACAAAAGACCTTACTATAAGTGAACTCCCTCACCTCAGCTACACTGTCTCCAAGCTTGCCCTTCTCTCTTGCTGTCCATAGATTAGGGAGCATGTGCTCTCTTGACTCAGCTCCATGTATCTGTAGGGACCTTGCCCAATGGCCTTCTGCTTCTTGTCCTTATTTAAAAACTGATTTATACGGGGAGTAAACAGCTCAGTAAGCACCATTGTCAGAATCAGTAACCTGAGCTGGGTGACACCGGTTGTTCAGTTGATGGAGCAGTTACCATCTGAGCACCAGGACTGGAGTTCAGTCCCCAGAGCCCAATGGAAACCCACATGTGATGGTGTGCACTTGTAACACTAGAGATGGGTAGACAGAACAGTTCCTCAGGGCTTGCCGGCCAGTCATTCTAACCTACACTAACAGTTCCAGGCCCTTGAGAGATGACGTCTAAAATAAACGAAGGTAGATTCTCTCACCAATATCTGAGGCTACCCCACAGGGATGTGAGCACACATGCACCAACACACACACACACACACACACACACACACACACACACCAGTGACTCCCTCTCCAGCCTGAGCTTTCTCTATGCCCTTCCTAGGCCCAAGAATGAACGTTAAGTTATTATGATATTCACCTGAAAAACAATCTCAACATGCTCTCCTAATAGAAACACTTTCTTTTGTGAACCACTCCACTAGACAAGCCTTTCCCAGGCAGCAGAGTCTGAACTACAGCTTTGTGTAGGTCATCCCTTGCTGGAATTAACCAGCAGCCTTGTATAGTTCTTTTTCATTCATTATTTCCTGGTCTTATGAGAGAACATAGTTTCGGGAGGGGGGGAGCTGGTTCTTTGCCATCATATTTCTCATTACTGAAAAGTATTCTAATCATGTTCTGAAAGAAACACATGTTATAGGGACCATAAAACCAGAGACTAAAATATGTGGCTGCCCTTCTGTCATGGCCTCCTTTTCTCCTGCTCCAGCCCCATTCATTATACATGAAGGACAGTGTTTCCTTTGAAGCGCACAGTACAGAAGATGGGCTAGGAGGCACTTCATGACTGATGCTGATCACAAAACACAAACTGGTGTCCAAAGGTGACTCAGTTACTTACCAGGTGGATCACAGCTGCTTACCCTGAACTCTGGTGTCTCACAGTCCACGGAATACAGATAGAACAGATGTGTGACTGTGCTATACCTGTGATGAGCAGGGTAGGGGGTCTCGGGGGCACTCAGGTCCTCTGTAATGAGTCCCCTTCTCTGTGAGCCCCTGAGGCTGGTTCTCTCAGATGAGGTGACGCTGCCCTTCTCAGAGCTGCACAATTTCCCCAGACACTTTAAACCAAGAAAGGAAGGCATCTTGGCACTGTGGATATGAAATAAGATTGGAGCCAGGAGCCCAGAAAGTGGGGCTCCTCAATACTTGCTTCAACTCTCTGGGTTCCTATCATCTCTTTTCTCACTGCCCAGCAAAGAAGATTAAGAAGGACATATTTAAAAGATTACCCTCAGGAGCTTAGCCATATTTTCAGCCAGATGATTATGTATAAAAACAGCCACTACCAGGAGCTCATGACTGCAGTCTGAAACAGGAATTCATACTTTAAAATAAAATTAATACTGCACCTAAGGCAATACCTAAAAAAATTATCCGGCACCTATTTCTAGAACCTCCAATATTATCTAGTGAGAGTGCTAAGAACAGATCTAAATAAGTTCAGAGATAAACTGTATCCAATCTACAATTGCATGCCAGGGACAAACTCAGTTAATAATTTCAAGATCACCAGCATTCTGAAGCTCAGGGGGCTGGAGATGGGAGTCAACAAAAGCCCCCGGGGTTTAATTAATGACAGACCCAGCTCCCAGGCCACAGCAAGCAATCATTTCCTTTCTGTGTTCTAGAGAATTGCTTCCTCTAGTGCCATAAACTGCTGCATTTTCAGTAACCAACATGTTCAATGTTCTCAGAGTCATTCCATGTGTTTCCTGCTAATACAGATGCACAGGAAGGAGACAGCATTGCATGGGGTAGTAGCTTTATTTCTTTACAAAGTCAACCCTAGTAGGCCACTCTTGGACTTAGGGCTCTGATATACAAAGGGCAGCCCTGGTGATGAGCTTTGTAACACCCACACTGTACAGTTAAATGCAATGTATGACATTCTACAACCACAAAATGGTAACAGGTCAAAGGAATAAACCTATGCTTCTTCTCCTCTTGTAGGACTGCTAGACCCTTCAGAATTTCCTTTTCATTAAAGCTACTGTTCACTTTAAATGAAAGGAACTGTAAGCCTAAAAGGGTCTGCAAAGATAAAGCCCACCACTTCTCAGAAATTCCTGGGAATATGTCTAGAACGTTCAAAACGATGGATTGTGGTATCCCACAGACCTCCACATGAGATTCCTGTGGGTGAAACCCAGAAATTTCTATTTCTAAAAGTTCTCCAAATCAGGGCCAGCAATGATTCCCCAACTACTCTATCCTTTAAGATGAGGAGGGTCAGAATCAGAGAGGCTGAGTGTCATCCTTGAGGCAGCCCAGCAAGCCTGGGGAGGGGGGTATGTCTCAAGCTGTGGCCATTCTACATTAGGAGGCCCTTCCATAGAGGCCACTGCTGGTGAAGTGAGCAGGGAAGTGATGCTTCCTTTAGCTGCTCCTGATCCTTAGTGCAAGATCTGGCAGCAGAATCCATGAACCAGACATCAAATTTGCTGGACTTGTTCTGCGCAGTGTGAAGCCCAGTCAAATCAGAACAGAAGAACAGACCCAGAAGCTTCCACAGTGGGCCCAGGGCAATGGAGTCAAACTTCAAAAGTTTCATACGTAAAGTTGTGAAATTCCGCCCTGTGTCAGTTTCTCTCTTACACACATACCCCACCCACAAACACACAGACACACAGTCCTTGTAATGTCTTATTCTAAAGATAGCATGCAAGGCTGTTGAAACAAACAAACAAACAAACAAAAAAAACAAAAAAAACCTGTGCACTGAAGAGCCTATCTTCTTGGCCAAAATGGAGTGTGACTAACCACTTTGACAAAGCCATTCTACCTTCTCGGTCTCTAAAATCATCAAACGTCACTCACTGAAACTAATTCCATGGCATTAACTCCATCTCTGAGCTCAGCTGCTATTTACATCAGCAATAAATATTCAGGCCACCCTAGATTTTGACAGGCTTACAGATCTATGTATTCAATCCAAGTAACAGTTGTTGGGAGACTGAGAAGAGAAGGCTGGAGAGAGAAGGCTGCCCTCAGGATTCGCAGCAAGTGAATCAGAACCCCAGGAGCATCTTCTCCAGCACAGGCTTCCTGCCAATAACATATTTTGGTCTTTTGCTCATCTGTACACTCGACCTCCATGTAAAGCGTAGCCCATAGGTCTTACCTCTCGCTCCAAAGCAGGCTGTAATTTTCTGGGCATACTGGCATAGACTTCCATCTGGGCAAGGCTCCTCCACAAGGCCTGATTCCTCCATCACTGCAAGCATCTGCCTGTCTTCCTGTAATACCACTCACCCGACCTGCTCCAAACAGCGCAAGCTGCCAAGTCCCCTCCCTGTATTATCAATAATTCAGATACTACATAAAATCTGCTGAGCATTCAAGATTGAGGTACTCTGAGGACTGAAGCATAATTAGTTAACGGACATCAAGTGTCTCAAATTACTCCCTGACAATATTCTCCATGGGCAAGATTTTCAAATGGCAGTGAGAGTCAGGCTAGGGATGCCTTCAAGAAGTAGCCACAGACAAGATGTATTCAGAGAGGGAGCACAGGTGTCCCCAGGGCTCCAAGGTTCAGTGTTAGATGAGTGTCTTCAGGGTTCTCTTCCACAGAGACAGAGCACCAGAAACTGGGCACAGGTTGCTCTTCGTCCAGCTCACTACAAATGAATGTGCTTCTGCTGCAACCCTTTACCTTCTGCCATATATTTCTCTCATTTGCTAAAAGTCCTCGGCCTGCTTCCTACTAGAACCTCCTGGAAATCCTCCTGACCTTAAAAATGCAGCTTGTCACCTCTTCCTGTGAGGCTTGCAGAAACAGCATGGCTGGGACACATGTTCATTCTATCTCCAGACAACAGCTCCACACAGTACTGACATGACCTACCTCATCACAGGGCTACCTCTAGAATGTTTGCATTTCCTGCCAGCAGCTCAGCAATTGTCCCCCTCATCCCCTATCCTTTCCAGAAGGCTCTACATACACTGGGCACTCAATAAGAAGAACCTGACAATATTCATTCAGGAGCTACTGTCAACTGTGAATACCCAGTACTTGGATCAAACTGTTTAGCCACAGGTAAAACCATGTTGCTGTAGTTGGCTGCTTTAGCAGGACAGGAAGACACACACATTCTTTGGCACAGTGAGGCAGAGACAGCTTCAACCTCTTGGTCAGAGCTTGTCTAAGTGCCACTGATCTGGAAGACACTAAGTGGCAGGCACATGCCCAGAGGCCCCCACCAGCTGTGGCCATAGGAAGCTGTCCCAGTAATCAAGAAACAGGCTGTCCTTGCTGTCAGGATAACTAGCCAAGAGTGGAACCTGCAGCTGCAGCATCAGCACTCTGCACGTGGGCTAGCTGAGGCGCTGACCCTGAGCAGGTGCAGCGCGCCTGCCTCCTTCTGCTTCCCTCCCTCCATACATCTCCTGGGAGGGAGAATGCAGAGGGAAGCATTTCCAGTGGCCCAGCTGGAAGTATTTATAATTCATCCCTCTCAACACTGAAAATCCCTGACTCATCCTGGCAGGCCTCCAGCACTGGGTTGATGACTAGGAAATGTCCAGTAACCCTAACCTGTCCTCTCCATGTCATATCCACATCTCTTGTTTGCTGGCCTCTTCCCTGGAGATTATTAACCTTTAGATTTAAACAATGAATTTGAAGAATTCCCTGAAGGTTATGGTCCTAATAATATATAAATAAATTCATGTCTGATACTTAAAACCTAGCCAACTACCCAGGACTAGTGATGCCATAGACCTAGGGGAGAACCTATAATGTCCACTTTAATAAGCCAGCATAATCCCCAATTGCATTCTAAATATTTATCCTTATACCCGAACACAAGTATAATCCTCACTCCTCATCAAGGAAACATCTCTTTGCAATATGCACAGACCATCACAGGAAACCACAAAGGAAATATTAATTTTATTCTGCAAATATATATTATGGGACTGGGAATATGTCTCACTGGATAAAGTTCCTGCTTTGTAAACAATCACATCTCCACCAATCATGTCAATGCCTGGCATGATAACACATCTGTAACCCCAATGCTGGGCAGGTAGGGTCAGGAGGATCCTACAGTTCATTGGCCAGCCAGCCTAGAAAAGTTGGTAAGACCTAGGCTCCAGAAAGAGACCCTGCCTCAAAAACTAAGGTGAATGTCTCCTGAGGAATGACCTCCAGGGTTGACATATGGTCTCTACACACATGTGCATAAATGTGCAAAGCAACACCTCCTCATATGCACATTAATTAAAATAAAAATACAAACGTATTGAATGCACAAAGTATGACAAGCCAGATGTTGATGGTCCAGTTGTTAGCAGCTTTACTGATGAACAAGCCAGAGGCTCTCAGAGAACATGCTGACTAATAGGAGACCAGGCATGAAAATACTTAAGAACAAAACAACCCAAAAAACATGACCTCAATATGCAGGTGCCGTGTCCATGGATTGCAAGGTAGTGTGAGAACATAGCTTATGGTTCCTATTAGCTTCTCACCTTTTTTTTTTTATTTGTTTAGGCTTTGTTTTCAGGCCTTAGAACCACGATCCCCTGATTTTGTCCCTCAAGCGTGTCACCACATCCAACTGGTTAAAAGAAATATTTCTAAACACAGAAATGGTTCATGTTTCCCATTTACATGAACAATTCCACGTATTTCTATTTCAGCCCTGACAATGACCAAGCTAATGGACAAGGTGCATCAAATGAGTTCCATTGTGATGTGCTTGGATTTGAGTCAGTCTGACATTGCTGAGATTGTGGGGACTGAAGACAGAGTTACTAAGAAACAAAACGGGCCTGGGAGGGCAGAGAAGAGTGTTCCCAGTAGAAGGTTCTCTGGAAGGAAGCTCAGTTCAGATCACAGGAAAAGAAGGGAGGGAGAAAAAGTGACCCATTGGAGCCCATCCACCTGCACACACACAGCCTCCCCTGGGGAAGAACATACTCAGGGCTATTAAAAGTGTGTCCACTGCCTTCTTTCTTGAGTGGGCTAGAATTCCCAGAAAACTACGGGCACATGTCCACAAGGACATTTTGCATAGATCTATTATTCACAGACTCACTCAGCACTTGTTTTTGCCCGAGTACTTTAAATCCACAAGTTTTTTAATTACAACAGTGGCTGTGTAAGATGAGAGATCCCACTCTGTCCAAAGCCCCCATATGCATGACTGAAAAAGCAGAGACTCAGTCCCAGGATAGCACTTCCTTCTCAACTCCACCCTACTCAGAATCCCCAGCCTGAGAACAACCTGAAGTCCCAAAGGCAATGCCAAGGCTTTAATATGAATAAAAGATGCTTTGGCTGTTTCAAAGTCCACAGCTGTAGAAGGTTATGGAACACACTGTTTTATATGTGGCTATAGATGGACAATGCTTTATCTAACAATAGAGAAGTTTCCAGAGTCTGGAGCTGATCAAATAGCCATCCTACTGCATCCTTTATCTGCAAGGGACAGTTTATTGGATAGAAAATTGGCAGTCTCTCATCTGGAAACGCTCTAGCGCAGAACCACTGTGCTGGAATCTATTGTTTGTCAAAATAGAGCGTGCAATAGCTTCAAGGCAATCTGTTACAGAGCACAAGAGAACAAGCACATCAACACAGACACAGGACCTGAACACTCATGAATGCTTTAGAGTGCATTCAATAGGAACATGGTATAAGAATATTTTTCCAATGACAATTAGGGTGGTTATTCATTTGATTATAGGGAAAGTCCTGGTTAGGCACCCTCTCCACTATTGCTTGGAGTCCTAGCCGGGGACATGTTGTGAGTTCTTAGAGGTTTTCTTAGCACCAGGTTTCTTTCTCACCCCACAGTGGCTCTATAAAGATATTCGTTTCTTTGTTCTCCCTCTCTGTTGCTCCTCCCACTCAATCATCTCCATCTCTCATGATTTGTTCCTACCTCCCCTTGCTCACTCCCCATTATGACCATTTTAGAATGTCATTTTTTAAAAATTTTTTACTGCTGAGTAGTACTCCATTGTGAAAATATACCACATTTTTTAAATCCATTCTTCAATTGAGGAGCATCTAGATTGTTTCCAGATTCTGGCTATTATGAATAATGCTGCTATGAACATAGTTGAGCTAATGCCCTAGGGGTAAGAATGTGCATTTTTGGGTATATGGAGGCAGAGGCAAAGATCCATAGACAAGCACCAGGTTGAGCTCCCAGTCCAGCTGAAGAGAGAGAGGAGAGAGTATATGAGCAAAGGGATCAGGATCATGAGGAGGAGACCAACAGAGATGGCTGACCTGAGCTATTGGGAGCTATTTCACTGACTCTAAATAATTACTGAGGAACCTTCATGAAAAGGAACTAAACCTTCTGAGTGTAGATGATTGTCCAGCCACATGGGCAGTTTGTGGAGCCTCTTGCAGTAGGATCAGACTATGTTCCTGGTGCATGAACTGACATCTTGGAGCCCATTCCCTACAGAGGAACACCTAACCCAGCCTTGATACTGGGATGAGGGTCTCAGACATATTTCAATTGAATATGCCAGATTGAACTGACTCACCTTGGAATTCCTTGCCCTTCTTGGGGACTGGATGGGGGGATGGGGTGGTGGGAGGCTGAGCGAGGATGGACAGGAGGGAGGGGAGGAGAGCAGTGGTAGATATGGAAAAAAACTTTTTAAATAAAAAAAATATTTCTCAAGAAAGAATATACATTTAAATGCTTTATTTCTTTACTACAAAAAAAATCCTAAATTGCATGTTTGGAGACCAAGAATTAATCTACCAAAATAAACCACACAGAAACCGACCATAACACTAATAACTACAAGCAAGTCCCAACATTTTTAAAACAGAAAACAGCGAGTGGTTATATTCATTCTTTTGTCACCACCTTTGACAGCCAAAGTTCTGGGGTTATAAGACACTCACTGCCATGCCCAGCTTTTTTAAGCTATATGAGTTCTGGGAATTCAAACTCGGGTCCTCAAGCATGGGTGGCCAGGACTTCTACACACGGAACCATCTCATCAACCCAAGTTCTTTACTTCCTGAGTCCTCGCTACCTCATCTGTGAAGTGGGTAAAATGATGGAATCTCTCTGTGTGTCAGTTAAAGCCCTTGGTAGTTCCTGATGGACAGAAACACTCCATAAAGGTTAATTTGGACATTACAAAGAAAAACACCCCAAGAAGTAAGAATAGAATCTTAATTAGAAGCAGCAGATGGATCCCAAGATAATTGTGAGTGGTAAATAAGTATAAAGTAATTAGATCCTCATTTTACAAAAGAAAGGGTCTGTGCAGTTTGAGGCAATTATTGCTATTTTACAATGAAATATTCATATTGTGATGTGAAATCATCTAAGTTCTAAACATTTTCAACTAATGAATCCACATCTCCACCTTCCAGCAGCGGTCACAGACTTGCCATGGTCAGAAAGCTTTCATCCTGGGGAGGAAGTTGTAGCCATTCCCAACTTTGTTTCATCAACCCCCACATACCAAGCTTAAAAAAAAACAGTTGTGGATTTATTTCAGAACCAAGGCAAGTATTTTAAGACCACACAAATTTTAGGGTGTAAGATTCTTAAAAACTTTGGAAGGGTTCACATTAAGATCCATATGTTCATTTCTAAAATCAGATTTTAATCTCTTGTGGATCATGTCCTATACTGCCAAGTGATTGAGTGTGTGAGAAGAAACACTTTGGAAGCAAATCCCTCCACTTTCCCTGGTCACAAATACAAGAGTATGCCTTCTTTCTCCATCACACTGCATTTAGACTATCCATATGCTTTCCTCTTTGACTGCTAATAGAATACTATTATGCATCTTACTCCAAAAAGAGTTCAGTATAAATTAACTGTGTTATTTTTCATGGCCTAATACTTTAAGTAAAATACATAGATCTTAAATGTATGATTCAATGAGCTTTAATGAACTCATTCACCATATAATGTCCACCTTCTGCCTATAACAGAACACTTCCTATACTCTCAGAAAGTCTTTGTCCACATATCAGAGATAATGACTATTATGATTTCAATTTCCTTTTGTGCATTCTATAGATGCACCCAGTATGTGTCCTCATGTCTATACCAGGTCTATACTCAGTATGATTTTGATATCTATTCTTATTTCCCGACTAGGTTTACTGAAGCATATATCCCAGTGGAAACTCATAGCCTCTCCATTTTGCTATACATCATAATCAAGATCCCTAACCCTCAGCAAACACTCATTCCATGAACCTTTGGAAACACAAATAAGTGCATGTCAATGACAGAAGCTACAGTGTAGGGTGCTTCCCGGGGGACGGCATTGGGTGGTGGGTGAATCTGTGACAGCCTGGAAGGGAGAGAGTTTGGGGTAGTCTCTGCAAATACTGGATCTATCAGTGAGCTGGAAATGGGGAAGCGACATAAGCTGAGGTAGGGAGAGAGAGAGGCAGCATGGTGGCTAAGATCAGGAATGAGACGAGGTTGTCAACAGAGAAGTTGTAAAAGAGAAAGAAGAAAGAAAGAAAATCCAGTACCACAACCGAGTCGTTCTTCCCTTACACAGTCTCATGTACTTAGCCATACCAGGAATGGACAGTGGAGCTAGAAGGTGACCCCAATACACAAAGGGACAGCATGAAATATCACAAATACCACCTAAAGTGAAAATACATCTTCATAATAAAAGTGACATTGAAAAGAACCCCAAAGATTACTTACTGCTGCCTGAGAGACCACCCAGAAGTAGGGTAAGAAAAGGGAAGTTCTTTGGAGAGAGATGACAGTGAACTCACGTCTGATGGAGCACTGGGCTCATGATGTCATCGGAACATCCCCCACCCACCCCAAGGTCAAGGCTAGAGCCACAAGGCCACAAATCTAATCACTGAACTATGAGGCTGGAAGCCACTTCTGTGCTTGTCCTGATTTTTATTCTTCTGGGATGGAGAGAAAGCTTTACAAACATCAACTTCCTGTGGACCACCTTGGGAATAAGAGTAAAACTGTATACAGAGCTTCAAAGCTGCCAGAAGTGCCACCTGCACCAAAAATATGGGAGGGCGCCTCTCAGTTCACTGCTTTAACTAAATGGTTCTGTTGGCGGGCTTGCCTGGCATTAGAATTGAAAATGTGTAAATTTTATTGATTTCAATTTTCAGTCATGTTGTATAACCTATTTACTTATCTGTCAAGCAAGGGAGAGGCTGTTAACAAAATTGAAAAAAAAAACAAACAAACAAAACCAAAGCAGGGAGTAGGGTTTCAGTTCTTCTTTAGCTATAACAAATATAGAATTATAAATAAATTTTTGTTAGACAAAAATTTGCTGAGAAGAGATTTAGAAATAATGGATTTAAAGATTATTACTTCTATTTCACAATTATAAATCAGTAAAAATGTATCAAGAGAAAGCCAACGTTGGCAGAAAAACAATTCAGTCAGCACCTATAGAGTACATTGGAGGTTGGCATTTTCTCTGAGCTACCAACCAGCTCCTAAATAAAGACATACAGACTTACTGTTAATTAGGAATGCTCAGTCTTAGCTTAGGCTTGTCTTACTAACTCTTTTAACTTAATTTAACATGTTTCTGTTTCTATTCACCTACATTTTGCCTCAAGCCTTTCTACCTTTCTTCCATTCTCTATGTCCTGCTTTCCTGCTTGCTCTGTGTCTGTCTGTCTGTCTGTCTGGGCCCTGGTGTCTCTCTTTTTCTTTCTCCTCCAACCCTATATTACTCCTCCTACTTATTCTCCCTGCCGGCCAGCCCTGCCTATCTCTACCTTCTCCCTTGCTATTGGCCACTCAGCTTTTTATTAAACCAATCAGGCACCTTTGGCAGGCAAGGTGAAATAACAACATATCTTTACATAGTTAAATGTATACTTTACATATTTACATATTTTACATAGTTAAATAAATATATGTTACATACTTTACACAGTTAAATGAATACTTTACATATTTCACAACATAAACAAATGCAACTTATCTTTATATAGTTAAAAAATTGTAACACATCATTGCATAGTTAAACAAATATTCTGAGACAAATTGTCTGAGGCCCCCTAACAGCCATTAAACTAAACAGAGTGTCTTGCTTTTTTATAACTGATGCAAGCCATTCCCTTAAAGGCTTCCAACACAAGGGTTCTCCAGACCAAGCAAACAAAAATAGCCTGTATAAGAATGAAGCTGGTGGTGGGTCTCTTCAGCAGGACAAATGGATCCTCCTGTGCGTGTGTGTGTGTGTGTGTGTGTGTGTGTGTGTGTGTGTGTGTGTGTGGTGTGTTGTGTGCATGTTGATGCTTTTTCTCTTTTATCTATCTGTCTTTTTTCAGGAGGAAGTGGCTTGGCACAACTGATCTTAATTTCTCATTGGCATACAGAGCAACAGGAAAGAAGCCCCAGCCTCAAAATAGAAAATGAAACAGATGGTAATGCCTAGAAATATACAGAGCTAGGAAAAAGCTTTTTAGATATGCAAATTGAGTGGGTGTTGATCACATATGCCTTTAATCCCAGCACTCCAGAGGCAGAGGCTAGCAGATCTCTGAGTTTGAGGTCAGCCTGGTCTACAGAGTAAGTTTCAAGGCAGCCAGATCCACACAGAGAAACTTTGGCTCAAAAATCAAAAAACATAGACAATACAAATGGAAGCCACAGGTGAAGTCACACATCTTTAGTCTCAGAACTTGAGAGAGAGAGGCAGGTATATCTCTGTACGTTCAAGACCAGTCTGGCCTATGTAGTTCCAGCTACATAGTTGTCTCAGTAACAAAAAGAATAAAAATCATCACTAACAATAGATCATTGTGTTAGGGCTTCAGAAGACATTAACATACTCAAAGACTACAGGACACGGGATAGAAACGAGAGTTAGACCAGCATTGGCTGAAGTCCTCAGGTCCAAGGAAACCTCATCTAAGGTTCATGAGTCACCTGTGTTCATCCACACCCTTCCTTTGATGACAACCAGCCCCTCCTATGGTTTATCCCTCTGGGAAGCCTTCTCTTACTCCACAACCTGATTTTGAATTTCTGCTTCCCTCGTAAAAGTCAAAATCTCATTTACATTTACAAGCTGTCAAACTTCACCAGGTAACATCACGATTAACATTTCTCTCACTACAAAGTTTCTGGTATAGAAATAATACACATTTGTCCACAGAAAATTTAGAAAGCACTCAAAAATTTTGGAAAACAAACACAATTATCTGATCCAGAAACCACTGTCTATCCTTTTGTGAGTTTTCTGTATTTTCTGGATTTTTAATGAAGTTTAGATTGCACACATAACCTATAACATACTTTTAAGCATTCCTAATGGTGCTCAGATCTATCTCCCTTATGATGCTAAGATTTTATTGAAATCTGTTTTTATCTATTGTGAAGACCACAGCTTCAGGCAGGCAGCTAGGCAAATCTTCATGCTTTTACAACCAAGTGAGCACCATCTGAGCCAAGATCTAAAACATGTCTAACAGCCCCTCAAAGGAACCCTTGGTCCCCTCCTACCACATTGCAGTCCCATACCTTCATTATAGATGAAGAATGCTGCTGGAGTTTCAACTTTCAAGGGGGTTCATTTGGCAATGTACTTCTCTGTTTGGCTCCTTTTGCTTAACGTTATGCCTGTTTGACTCTTCAATATTGTATATAAAACATTGCATATTTGTATTTTGAAGTGATATTCCATAGAAACAATGCCCCACATCAATGTGGCCATCTGTCACGACCGCCTCGACCCGCAAGGAAGATGCGACACCAGGCTCTTCTTTCAGCAGTTTATTCAGGAACCTTGAATTCTGACTTCTGACTTACTTATTTAGGACAGGGACTGACTGACTTATTACATCTTCTCTCTTCAGGGAAAACCCGCCCGCAGCCTAAATAGCCTCTGGGCAGCCAACCCCAGTACGCCACGTGGGCACTACCTATAGGTTCAGGTATGTGGAAGCAAGCCAGATCCTCAGCCTAGCCAATTATGGGATAGTTTGTCACTGAGAGCACTCACCATGTGGAAGGTGGAGGGCAGAAGCCAGCGCCATCTTTAAGGCGTGGCTGCAGGCAGCTCTCTACAGCCATCTAGTTTGGGGACATTTGTGATTCTTTTTTATAGTTTGGTGCTTGCTATAATTAATAAATATGCTATGAATAATATTATTGCAAATTTTACCATTGGATATTCATGCAATGGATTATACACACATGTGTATGTATGTATATACATTTTCTTTTGATGGTACTGCTAGATATTCCTTTAAGTAGTTTGTTTGATATGTATGTCTGCTAACAATGTAAAGCCCAAGCTATATAGTTTCTGGGACCCAGCATTGATGCTCCTCATTATAGCCATGCGACAGACATACAACAGTAGTTCACTGAGGCCTTGTGTATATATATCTCACTGAAGATTAACAGTCAGACTTCTTGCTTCTTGGCCATTTGGACACTCGCTTGTGAAGTGTGTGCCTTTGTTAGGCTCACAGGGATAAAAGGATCACGGATGTCACTTCCCTACTGCAGCCCCAGCTCCTCACATGGTGACTTGTATAGACTGGGGCCCAGGAAATAATAGTGAATTGAATACAACAACATAGTTTAGATTTTTAAATTCTTTTCCCCATGTGTACTTAGACATCCCCACTGGGAAGAGATAGAAGGCAATGTAGGGAAGAAGGGAGGGTGAGGAGGGAGAGAAGTTCCCTAGACAGGTAGATAGATGGGGGCAGGGAGCATGCAGACCTAAGAACTGGGAAACAGTAAGCTTTGGTAAAGCTTTAATAGAACTAGGACTCATCATAACATTCTTCTCTCTCAACCTCCCCAAACTATACTCTGGGCTCTTCCAAATCTAAATTTACTCTACAGAATCCTGTCAAGCTGTAGTCTACTAGGTCCAAACAAAATACAACAGAGTAAAAAGTATCAGATTTTTAGCCAAAATCAAAACAACCCCCCTTTCATTTTCTAGCACCATTCCATGTTTTAGCAACTCTTCAAATGTAGATGAGAAACCTGTGATGCATATAATTTAAACTCTATACAAGGGACAAATACAGCAGAAAAAACCCACTTGAATTCTGCATATTGTTTTCTAATTATTACAGAAAACATCCCTGGTAATTGATTTAGTTCCTTTATATATATCTAGGTCACATGAGCCAGATAAAATCTTAAAAGTGGTACAAACCTAATCACATTAATTAAGTGTCTCTCCTAACTCTTCCCTCTCATTCTACAGCTAAGAAAAAAAAATCAGCATTCACAGCAAACATGTTTTCAAACAGGCTTTCAGAGTAGATGTCCTGTGTAACAAGACTCATTTCTGGAGATTAGTTCTCATCTTGGCTAAAGTGCACTAATATGATGGAAAATTTATCTAATGAATGACCAACATGTTTTTTTTCTGCTTTTATTTCTAAAACATGTCTTGTTAAACAAAATAAATCTTCATTGCATTTAACTATAATTTCTATTTCAAAATCTCTCCCACAGCTTACTTGTTCTTATTTCTTTCAATAGCCTAGACCAATGGTCTGGAAAAAAAATGCTTGCTGCTATATACAATTTTATAGTAGTGCACCTACATCCATTCATTTGTGTGCTATCTATGGCTACCTGCTTGCTGGACTCCCAGTAACATAGTTGTGCCAGCAACTATTTGCCTCACCAAGGCCAAAAGTTTAACCTTCAAAACCTTTATACTCTGCATTCTGAACTTCAAATGCAAATATTCAGGTCTGGTATGCCAGAATTTGATCCATGGAATTCTATCAGATCATTGGTCTTGTCTGGGCAGCATTTCTTTAAGTTTGGTGCCCCTCCCTTTTAAATAAAAAATTAAAGCCTTTCAGATTAACTGGGATTAAGATTTATTTCATAGAGTCTTTGTCTCAGTGAAACCCTGGGTTCCATCCAATAAACCAGGTCTGGTAGTGCACACTTGTAACCCCAGAGCTCGGGGTGGGGGGGTGGGGGGTGGGGGGGGAGGGGGCAGGAGAACAAGAAGTGAAAGGTCATCCTGGGCTGCACAGCAAGTCTGAAAGCAGCCAGGGCTGGTGAAAGCCTGTCTCACACAGAACAAGATGCATATGCGACCATGTCTTGATTTTAACTTCTCATTGTAGACATTACATACTGATGAGCCATGAGGAATGTTAGGATCTTAATTTTATACTCAGAAAGTTATAAATAAATGCAAAATCCAGAAATAGCCCTCTAATTTTTAAAATCACACTTCATATATCAAAAGAGACCATCGTGATGATGAGGCGAGATGAGCGTAGAAACTGCCAACCTTGAAAATTAGCTTTGCGATCGTATTTGAAGTGTTTTTCTCTCTGTAATGTTTTGTAATGTATGGTGTGGTATTTATGAGCAGATGCAGGGAAGTCACTGGCCACAGATCCTCCCTCCAGGAGTATCCTGGGTCATCTCGAGCTTCTGAGCAGTTTTCATGTAATTGCTCATTCCTCATCCATTGAGCTTCCAATATTCCAGGGCAGGGTCAGCAATAGTCCTCAGGCCAACTTTGTGTGGATCCAAGCTAACAATGTTTTGCTTTTATTTTTTTTATTAATTAAAAAATGTGTGTGTGAGAGAGACTGTGTATCTATGTCTATATGTGTGTGCCTCTGTGTGTGTGTCTGTCCCTCTGTATGTGTGACTGTGTGTGACTGTATGTGTGCCTCTGTGTGTGTGTCTGTGCATCTGTATGTATGACTGTGACTGTGTGTGTGTGTGTGTGTACGTGTATGTGTGTATATGCCATAGCACATGTGCAGAGGTCAAAGGACACCATGCAGAACTTAGTTGTTTCCTTCTACCATGTGAGTTTGGTGGTAAGTGCCTTTACCCACTGAGCCACTTGCTGGTCATCCTTTTAAAAAATTTTTTTACATTTACTTTTTATTTTTTCAAAGACAGAGTTTATCCTTGTAGCCCTGGCTGTTCTGGAACTTGCTCTGTGGATCAGGCCTGGAACTCACCGAGATCCACCTGCCTCTGCCTCCTGAGTGCTGAGATTAAAGGCATGCACCACCTCTGCACTCCTTTTCAATTTTTAAAGGGTTATTTAATAAAACATAAGGGAAGAGCCATTGCAGAGGTAGCAGCAGTAACAGTGACTGACACCCAGTGAGACATGAAATCTTAGAATCTGGTCCTTTACAGGGAACCTATGCTGCCTCCTTTACACAAGTCAGATGATGAAGGGGTAGGCATTTAGTAGAGTACAGAACCATTCATTCAAGATGGCACAGGGGTAGGCATTTAGTAGATTACCGATTCACTCAAGTATAAAGAATAATGACAAAAAGGCCTCATCAAGAAACATCCTGTGACAGCAATGCCCAGTTGTGATCATCTTAGGAAGCCAGACCAGGAAACATCCACATCTCTTGATTCCCCATCCTGGGAGAAGCTGCTGTTTGATTGATAGATGTAGAAATATGCATCTCTGTGATGACAGAAGAAGGAAATGAATCAAACTGAGGGCAGGGTTTGGTCACTTCTTTGTTTGGATGTCAGTCAATGGCAGTTTTGGTCTCTCACACGTTACATTTTTGCAATGAAGGTTTATTATTGTAGGATTCAAATAAAATACATAATACCTGAAAGTAGAAATAACTAAACTACAATCAGGTTTGTAAAAATTAAATGAACAGGGGCTGGAGAGATGGTTCAGAGGTTAAGAGCACTGACTGTTCTTCCAGAGGTCCTGAGTTCTATTCCCAGCAACCACATGGTGGCTCACAACCATCTATGATGACATCTGGTACCCTCTTCTGTACACTGTATACATAATAAATAAATAAATCTTAAAAGGTCAATCAAACAAACAAAAAAACCTAAAAGCAAAATTAATTCAAACCAACCAGACCTAGGACTCCAAAGGATTAGCCAACAATATAATTAATTTAGAAGAACCAGATGTTCAGAAAGAACTTGTAATTTCTGTGTAACCTGTTCATTATTCCAGGTGGGGTGTGTGCTTTATGGATGTTCTCATTTAATTTTCATGCTCTTGTAAAACAGGTAGTTATGCTACCTTTATTTTTACAGATGTAGAAATTTAGGATTAGAGAAGTGAAAAACTCCAACTGGGTATGGTGTCACATGACTTGGGAAGTGGAGGGAGGAAGAGTCTGAGGTCATCCTCAGTGATACAGGATGTTCAGGCCTAACCTGGGCTAATAAGGCTAACCTGGGCTAATGGGACTGCCTTAATCGCGTACTGGCTAGGTTTTTGTAGACTTGACTCAAATCATTTGAGAAGAGGTGACTTCGGCTGAGAAAATGCCCCCACAGACTAGCCCGTGGGCAAGTCAGTGGTTTGAGTTCCTGATTGATGATTGATTGGGAGTGGGTCCAGCTCACTCTGGGCAGTTCCACTCCTGGGCAGGCAGTCCAGAGTGGTATAAGAAGCCTGAGAAAGACATGGAGAGCAAGCCAGGAAGGGGTTTTCCTCTTGGCTTCCACTTTAGCTCTCTCCTCCAGGTTCCTGCCTTGGGCCCCTGCCCTGACTTCCCTGGGTGATGACGTCTGTGAGCTAAGACAAAGCCTTTCCTCCACAAGCTGATTTCAGTTGGCAATAGAAACCCTAACAAAGGCAACAGCCATGCCCCTAGAAAAGAGAAAATTAAGAAACTTGAGGCCAGGGAGATGGCTGTCAGTGTAGCGTTTGCTGTGTAAACATGAAGACCTGAGTTCTAAGCCCCAGTAGCCACATTTAAAAACAAAACCCTGAGTACTGAGGCAAGCATTAGTAATCCCAGCTCTGGGAGTGGACTAGACAGAGACAGGGGATACCTAGAGATAACTCAGCCAGCCTACCCAATCCATGAGCTCCAGTTTCAGTGAGAGCATCTGTTCCAAAAAATAAATAATAAGGTAAATAGCAATGGAAGAAAACAACCAATGTTGACCTCTGACTTCTACACTCACGTGCACAGGCATGCACATATGTAAACATGCAACACATACACACCAATAAAAAATTTTTAAATTAAGAAGCTCATCTAAAGTTCCATAGCAGAAGGTATCAAAGCTGAGATTTGACCCAAATCTTTCTCTAGACCCCAAGCACTTAACCGCTAGCCAGTGCCCAACAGATCCATTCTCTCCTTCTTTAACTCTATATTGTACACTTATATCAGAAAAAAAAATGACTTTGAAGTTCACCAAAGAATGGTCATATGAACAAGGGGGAAAATGAGTCTTCAGTCTCTGTGATTCCCCCAGTGAGAAGAGGCAGTGGGGCCTCCTGGTGGAGACAAGAGACACCGATCATGAAGTCAGGGTGAGAAGTAGCCCATGGTCAGACCTGTCCCTGGTAACCAATAGAGTAACCAGAATCCAAAAGCCTTCCAGCTTCTCTGGTAACCACCCTATTCTTGTAGATAATGTTAGGCTCTGTTCCAATACTCATATTCTTTTTCCAGCCCACGGTCTCATGTTGGATAGCAGCCAAACACATCTTTGGCCCATAAGTGCCAAAGGGTCTTCTGAGATCATAAATCCTAAATGACAGGCAGTCATCTGATCGACACCTATCATAACACCTGCCACCTGTGGAGAGGCATGTGGTGAATTAGTCGCCACCAACTTGGAATGCTCATAAACAGTTCTAATGCCAAGTTGAAGAAGGATGACACATAGCGAGACACTCTCTGATGGTGCCACCAATCAGAGACTCTCACAGCGAGAGTAACTTGGAAATTAAAAACAACAAAGTCAAGGATGAAGCCAAGCACCTTGAAGGGAAAGAGCTGAGTGAATTAATAGAATGAACTTGTGTAGTCACGTAGCACTGTTATCTTTATATGGACACAGAGACAGACCCCTTCAGCCATTTTGAAAAAGTCAATAAAGAAGCCTTTGGCGTTCTGCTGCCATGCTAACAAAGATGGTGTGTCCCACAACTCCTGGAAGACCACTTCAATTCACATCAGTGCACAGCGTGGGTGCCCTGAATAGTGCCATGAAGAAAGAAAGTGCTGAGTTCATGGTGTCCATTGAATTAAAGTCTTCAAAGCAGCTTGGTGTAGTCATAAACCTAGGGAAAGAGTGAACTTCACCGTCAGGTAAGTGAGACTCAGAATAAGCTCTCAGAGCTCTGACTGCTGTTGTTCTCTGGGGCCTGGGTGCTCTGTGCTCCTGGATGCTGTACATTTTCACTTCTCCAGCATGTTCCTGGCAATGCCATGCTCAGATTGACCCACCTTCCTAGATACAGGCAGAGCTCATGTGCAGATGGGGCTATAAATGCCTCTTAAAGCAGGACAACTGGCTCACCATCTTCATCCCCTCCCAGAAAACCCAAAAGGTATCCCCATGTATTCGTCTCCTCTTTGGAAATGAGTAACACAGCCTGAAGCCATGTTAAACACCACTCTTTTGCTGACTATCCTGGCTCTCATCTCAGTCTTTAAAGCATGTATGTGAATGATGGAGACCTGTGTGTCAGCAGCAGTCACATTTAAATATAAAATAGAGGGCTGCATATCTCAGATTAATCATATGCAAATACTATCTCATACATTTCCTTTATATCCAAAAGGAAGAAATGACTGCATCAAAATCTTCACCACCGTTTAATTAGCTAATGCTTTCGAGGTATTCAAGGAGAAGAAGCTACTCCAGGAGTAAAGGGATAGAGTCTGTTGGAAAACATCTTGGAACCAAAAATAAGAATAGAATTGACACTTATTCATAGTCAGACTCATGTCTATTCAAAGTATCCCTTCATAGAATATAAGTTTACCAAAGCTATATTGCTATAGCCAAGCACCATAGATCATGCTATAATTCCAGTACTCAGCAGGACACCAGCCAAGAGTCCACGGCCAACCTGGGCTACACGTAAGTGAACGTAAGGCAAGCCCAGACAGGTCAGAAAGACTCAAAACAATAACAAATGTATTGACAGTGTTCCCCATATTGAGCACTGGTTTTTAAATACAAAACGAAGCCCTTTTTTTTGGTATAAAACATAAAGTGTGCCTGATTTTAAGTCTTGAAATACTTTGCCAAGTTCCAATCTAATTATGACTAAGATTCAAGTGAGCTATTGAGTTCTAGAGATACTTTCTTCAGACTCCAGCTGGCAGCAAGGGGGGCTCCAGATACCTTCAAAATACGCCACAGAGTGGAAAGGGAGTCAATAAAATGAAGAGAAAGAAAGCTATTTTCTTTCCACGTGTCATTTCTAAAAATTGCTTCCATTTACAGCGTATGATATTTGCTTAGAGTTTCTTCTGATGTGTAAGAGTTTTCTGAAATTTACCCTAACTCTTCAGGAAACGAAAATGAAAACCCATTCTTTGGGCAGTACAAACAACAGAAGACCTTGAATTTATTTAAAAATAACACATTTGTCACCCATACATATATTTGGATATAGACATATATGGAGACCTTGAGCTACTGTGATTTTATTGCTATGACCTCTTTCATTTGGAAAACTATACAATTATAGTTTTTGACCAGAAAACATAGCTTACTACATCCTAATGACAATGCATAGTGTTTTATTAAAATGTAGATTCTACCCTTGAGGAGGGCCCAGAGGGTATCGAAGACTCTTTTGTAAACACCAGATGATTTTATACTTCAGTGGGGATGGGGGAAGAGAAAAGGAAAATTTGAGACAGATTCCGGTGTAGCGCCCACATAGGGCTACTGTCCATTTAAAACTTAACTATTCTAATGTGTGCGACTTTTACCTTCCAGTTAGTGTCTAAGGCAGATCAATAATCAACATAGAATTATATTACTGGATTCTTAAATCAGCCTGGGCTTTGAGAAATACTTTTACTGGAAACAGCTGCAAGCAGGAGAGGCCACATGAATTATTCATCATCCACGGTATGCCAGCCCTGAATGCCGTCATGCCTCCTGACAAGTGTGCGCATGTGAAGCAGATCGAGGCTCCCGGGTCCTCCCAGTGTTGCGGAGGACTGCAAAGCTGAGCTGACCGGAGGTAGCCACTCAGAAGGACGGAAGTCACAGCTGCTTCTGTGGCATCACCCACTCACTCTCTGCTCTCCAAAACCCAGAGTAAGTCCTGTCCTCTCGTCCTACGAACTCTGCAGGAAAATACTCAGCAGCGATGGCTGCACCTGTGGGTCTCAATGACCATGCCAGGCTGCTTTGAGGCAGTCTGGTAGATGCAGTATTGACCATCAGCCATCGAGGATGAGGTTTCTCCCAAAATCAGCTTCACAATTGAAGGAAGGCTCTCCCAAAACACAACTGCAGAGAAATATCCCAGGGGCAGAATCCAAACTCAAACAAAACTCTCAGAAATGCAATCACAAGTGTTTGGCCACTGTCACTGAGGACACTGCTAAAGAGTCCAGCAGATTGGACTGCCCAGTGCTGCACTCCTGTGCAAAACCATCCTGCCTAGTCTAATATCCAGGGTTTATTATATCTACAGTCATGCTGACATATGACATAGGCATTTCACATAAATATGTATCTTTAGAATACATAGATTACCAGGTTAACATATTAAAATAGACATATGATGGCTTCACCCAGTGGTAAGAGCCCTGAATTGTTTGGTCTCACTAAAGAACCAGTCTCCCTCTGGACATAAATACCAAGTTTACAAATTGATGCTCAAACCTTTGCAGTCTTCAGAGATGTGAGGAAGGTCCACAATTGCGGTCATTTCCAGGGTCTTAACCTGTACCAGCCTCTGGGTTCCAGCTTCGCTTCCCCTGGCTCTGGCACACAGAAGGGCCGAGTCCACTCCTCAGAAGCCAGGCTGGGCCTGGCTCTCTTCCCAGGCGTCAGTGGGCTGAGTTAACTCAGGGAGGAGCGTGTAAGTGGGTGTGCTGCTGGCCCGAATGGGAAGAACGGGGAGTTTCCTGTGTGGTTCTAGAACTCTCCTCACCTGCAGAGCTCTCCTCCCAGCCTCCCCACAGTCCAAAGGACCACTTGTGAGAGCCTCTCAGATCACCGACACAGTTCCAGAAGAGGCTCGCCATTTCCAAGAAACTACTGAGAAGGCATGCTGAGAATGTTCCAAGGATTTTGCTTTACTTTGTACAATCCAGAATCCAGATTTTGGTTACTGTTGAAGAACAGATACAGCAAGAAAAGGAAGATCCTCCTTTCCACTCCATCAACATCACCCCCTGCCTCCACCTTTTCCTAGATGAATTACCGTCTTAACCAGATGGGCTTCTATTACTTTTTTTCTAACACTAGGATTTTAAAAATACTACAACTACAGAGACATTTTTCTTCTTCGATTAGCTGTTCATCTTGGCTCTGGAAACTGTTCCCTGAAAAAACACAGGGGAGGAGCTGGCTTTGAGCCGTATTCTATCAGGTATATGTTGGCCTTGTGTAAGAGGGCACTCCTCTTCAGCAGGGAACCTGGTAACAATGACTTTATGTGGAAAGGAATCCCTTTAGGAGTAACTGAGACAGGCCTGGATTACCCAGTTACTTCTGAACACCTCGGATTTCTGCGTTTTAGGAAAGTTATGGAGACTTTTAAATGGGAAAGGACACCTAAGACAAATGCCCTCAGCATCAGATATGTGGCTGACCTCAGAGAGAGGAGATTGACACACTCCTTATGAGAGGGAGAACACTGAATTCCTTCAACAAGGAACTAACCACTGGCTCCCGTTCCGAGATATTAATTTACTGTAAAGCCCAGAGTTCACTCACTGGGGAAAAAAAGACTAATTGAAACACATTTGTTAACACAAGTTTGATTAATTCAAGATTCCAGTTGCCCCTCTCCTTCCTATTCATTTGCTCTGCACTGGTTATGGGGGTCAGCCACACTCCTGGCTCCTCCAATCTCCCTCTCCAGTGCTGGGACACTGCCTGGGACTCAGGACCTTTGATAATATTTTCCTGACTTGAAGAAGTACCAGGTACCAGGCCCAGTGCCATAACTGAATCACTCACTGATAAAATGTTTGGCATCTGCAGAGCTATTAGGGGTCAACTTGTTCTAAAGGGACAGTTGCATTGACAGAAACCTGATTATAGCTGCTGCCTGGCATTCTTATGACAATGGCTCCATATTTCAGCCCTAGTGTTTAATTAATGTTAATTTAATTTAATTTTGTAGTTATATTATTTATTCTTGATGGCCTTCATTTAAAACATAAAAGAAGCTAGTCTTCTAAATCTCAAATTACTATTCCTAAATAATTTTAAGTGGAAAAGAAAGAGAGGGTGTGGCAAGGGGAGGGCTCGGTCAGTAAAGTGCTTGGCTCACACGCTGAGGACCTGAGTTCCATCCTCAGAGCCCATGTAAAAAGTTGGGTGTAGCCGTGTGTTTGTAACTCCAATGACAGCGAGATGGGAGGTGGGTACAGGAGGATCCCTGGCATGTCCTGCCCAGCTAGCTTAGTCAGCTTGGTGAGGTTTCAGCTCAATGAGAGACTGACTGATACAACATGGAAGAAAGTGCCTGAGGAATGACACATGAGGCCGACCTCTGACCTCCACCTGCTCACACACACACACACACACACACAGAGAGAGAGAGAGAGAGAGAGAGAGAGAGAGAGAGAATGTGGAAGTAAAGAGAGATATCTAAGCCTCATCTATCTCATCTATTTTCTGAGGCTAAAACAGCCCTGGTTAAAAGTTCAACTTTCTGCTCTTCATATGCGAGGGGACCGAGAACAGAGACCATTCAGTTTTGAGATATTATACCCAGGAAAGCAATTCTTCCCTGGTTATCACCCTCCATATCTAACCTCTGTGGAACTAGACATCATTTGCTTGGCAATTTTTTAGAATCAAACTGTTAAAATGCACAGCCAGTTTGTTGTTAAATGACTCTGGTACAGTACAAACTCAGAGACACTGCTGGGTGTCCCTGACCTGACAGAACCAGGTTACCTTTGAAAATAGAACAGAGTGTTTTCCTAAACCCTGTTCCTTCCTGTAACTGCTCCTGAGAAAGTGGTTGTCACATGGTAAGCTCATCAGAGTGCTTTCAGTGGCAAACCCACCTCTCTTTGAGAGATGCTTGATTAGACACTGTTAAACAGGCTTCTTAGCAGGCTAATAGTAATATACTCATTTGCCATGTAACTAAAAGATGAAAAAGATATGAGGCACGTCCTAACTTTATTTGACTAGACTAGCTCTGAGCCTTGCGTAACTATTAACCATGGCTTGGAGGGTGCTGTGCTAACGAATGCTGGAAGGCATTTAAGAGAAACTTTACACTACAGTTTGGCAGATGAGAAGCCGTTAAAGGCTTTGCTAAAGAATTTAGGAACTTGCCTCAAGGTGGCTTAGAAAACCTGAAGACAATTTCTCTGCAGGTGGTGCTGGGTTTTGCCATTTGAAGGGCTGTGATGGACCCACATGGCTCCACTTGCAGGTAAGGTGTGGCCTGTGGTGATGCTATTTTGCTCTGGAAATTATAAGCTACAAACAACACACCCAACAGATAGCGTCAAAAGCCTAGAATGGCTTTGCAATTACAGACTGGAAGATGAAGCCAACCAAAATGTAATTTATCATGAGTTGTGAGTGAAATCTAGCAGATCTCAGTAACGAGGCAGCCGCAGGGTCCTTCACCTCATCTTTTAACCTAAGCCGAAGAGACAGAAGCCTGAAACAAATTAAATTTTATTTTAAAAAAAATGACTCCACTATGAAACACAAAACTAAATCTATTAGAAGATCATATTTGACAAGAAAGAAGAGCCTTCTAGAGCTTTGAAGAAAGACGGGATAAAAAAAAAAAAAAAAAGCCCTGGAGTGTCATTTCCTTTGAACTTGTGTTCAGTGATGTCCTGTCCTTAGCCCTGGTGACCAGCCTCAGCTGGAGCTTAGCTCCAAGCATTAAAGAGGTGGGTTCAAGAGCTGAGAGGACCATGTAGTTTACCCCACACCTCAACAGGGAGCTAAAACCAAGAAAAGTCTCTGCAGTGCACACCTGGATCTCCATCACTAGACCAGGGGTCTTCATTTCCGAGAGGAGCCCATGCAGTCAGTTTTGAGACTGGACCATGTAATTAGAAACTTCACTAAAATGTCAGCTCCTACTGTATATGTCTCCATGTATCTCAGCTTCCTAACCACAAACAAGTGTTTAGATATGAGCAGAAAGAATCTGATCGTTTGCCTTATTAGGTAAAGACTATTATTAATGTACCTTTTTGTTTTGTTATTGTTTATTTTTCAAGACATGGTTTCTCTGTATAGCCCTGGACATTCTGGAACTCATTTTATAGACAAGGTTTGTGTCTAACTCAGAGATCCACCTGTCTCTGCCTTCCATGTGCTGGGATCAAAAGCATTCACCACCACACTCGGCCCATTATTAATGCCCCTTTAACAAAGAAAAAAGTAAACCTAAGGAAAAGTTACAACTTCAAAGGTCACTTCTTAGAGATGGAAGAAAGAATGGGAACTTGAATGTGGGTCCATGGATTGCTGACATGGTGAGATGTGATGGCCAGGGGGCTTCACACCCATGTCTAAGGGTCATAGGCATTGAGTCAGTGTCAGTACCAATGCAAGTGACTGAAAGGGCTTTGCATGTAGACTACCCATGGATGCACTGGGTCATGTCATATGCTTGCATCTCTTCTGTGAAGCTCAGCAGGCTCTGCTCTGGGTTTTCTGCATCTCTTTCCTCTCTCTTGCAGCAATATCATTCTGCCCTGGCTCTGAGATCCTACTAATAGAGACATAGGAATACTCCAGTCCTTCAGTACCTGGGAAGGTTATAGAAAATAAATATATTACCAACAAAGAGACTCTCCTTTGTCCCTGCAGATGGGCAAATACAGAGTTAATCAGCATGACTTGCTACAGTGTGGATTTTATACCTTGCACATGAATTACATTTTCATTTGATTGACACAGGGGTAGGGCAGCATCAGAATGCTCCTGTGGAAGCCCCTCCCTGGAGAGTGCCGGAGTGTTGCCTGCATTGTGCATATCGAGCTGCCCACTTCATGCTGAGTTTCTTTGCTGCTGATGGGTAGGGAGCTGAATAATAACACCCGAAGTCTCATACCTGCCATGGAAATGCTACTCCACATCTTCACCTCAGCAGTGGTTAGAACATTCCCAGAACCTTCTCTCTGGAATTTGTGTTCAGAGTTAATAAGAAAAGAAAATGTTCTATGCTGTAATAAAATAAAAATGTTTCCCCTGAGCCAACAACTCCAGTTCAACACTCCAGGGTATGCTGGAGGACTTTCCATTTAATATTCTGCATTTCCCTGTCTGTTTACCAACTCACTGGCAGGAAAAGCCTTCAAATTCAGTCTCTAATGAGAGAACCATTTTATTTATGATCTCAGGAACACTAATTACCCTGAAGACTTTTCCTATTGACTTTGGAAACTCAACAATGTCTTATCTCTGCTTGCATTTAGATTTTTGTCTCTTCCAAGAACATCCTTTCCTTACTCCATCAGAGAGGGCCAGAATAGTCACAGCTTCACAGATGAGTCAGAATCCAGAAGGTTATACCAAATAATCTTTCTACTCTGCTCCCTCCCATGATTTTACATACTTTCCCTCAAAGACTTCAAAACAAACAGGTTTTTAAAAAATCCTGCAATTAAACCTTTTAAAAACACTGCTAAACTGAAGCAGCCTTCCTGGCTGTTCTCAGAGTTCCTAATAACCTTGACCCACCAGAGTCAAGGACAAAATTATAATTAGTGTTGTTTGCAAAACACAGCCACATGATACCCCTGCTCTGTGCCCCAGAGCCCAAAGGCAGGGTTCTGGGAGCCAGAGGGAGGCTTTCTACTACTAAAGTTGACTGCTTGATAGACAAGCATTGGGGAGGGAGGTGGCTGGTCAAGGCCTGATAAACCTGGGAAGAACAGTCAGTCTAGGCTCAGTGTCTGCCTGAGAAATTTCAGCTCTTGTACTTTATCTTCTGAGCCTCGAAATAAGTCTTTATTTGAAGAAATGGCTCATGAGCACACACCAAATTATTCCCACCTTGTCCAGTCTGTTCGTTTTAGAAAAAAGGAGAATGATGGCCAATGAGTAGACAAAGGTTCCAGAGTGAGTGATCAAGGGTAGCTTTCCAAAAGCTCTGCTCTCAGCACCATCCAGCAAGGTATGTGCTCTTCCCAAATCAGGTACGGAGCCCTGACAGACAGGTCCTTCATCCCACCCATCATGCACTGCAGCTCTGTGTATGCCATGGTAGTAGTTAATATTATTAGTACTGTAAACGCTTTTTTAAAGTACTAGAGAAAAGTCTGGAGACAGAGAGCTAGCTAGAGCCTTACTGATTCAACACAAGAAAAGAACGTGTTCTATAGTTTAATATAAATCAATAACAAATCATATTAGGTTGATGAAAGTTGAATTTACAGTTACATTAGGACAGAAGCAGGCAGAGGGGTTATAGGCACTGGTAACCTATGCTTTTACAGGCCGCCTTTTATAGGTCTGATATGTAATCAAGCACAGCTGAGCTGCCCATATTGGGGTCCAGGTCCAGGAGCCACTTTGAGAATGTCTCCAATTACCTGCTTTCTCCTGTGGCCTCCAGGACAGTGCTATAGGCTGGGGGAGAGCCTTGATTGTTGGTAGATGTAGGAAGGAGGTCCAGCTCACCGTAGATGGTACCATCTCTAAGCAATTGGTCCTGAACTGTATAAACTGGCCCACTAGTCATCCATCAGCATCTGTCAGGGTTTCTGCTGTACTAGGCTGTGTGTAATAGCAAGCAAGCCTGCTTTCCAGTACCTACCTGAGTTCTTGCCCCGACTTTCCTCAGTGAGGTTGTAATCTAGAACTGTAATCGGAAATAAACCCTTTCCTACCCAGCGATGCTTTTAGTCAGTGTTTTATCCCAGCAACAGGATGACACTAAAACATGGGCTGAGAATTTAGTGAGCAGTTTCCGATATACAGTTACGTCTATAGAAATGGCAGTCAGCATTCTTTTAAAATATTTAAATACTAGGCAAAGAGGTGGGCGCAGAATAGCAAGAACTTGGTCAGTTTTAGCAAAAATTAAAAATTCGAGCTTTTGATATAAATTGATGGAAAATAATCGTTGGTCCACAGTAGTAGAGTATAAATTTGAATGAGCTCTCCATGTACTCAAGGGCCCTGCTACTGAAAACCAGACACACACAGTAGCATCACCTTCTAGGAATGTGCTAGAAATGCAAAATGTTAACTTCCAACCCCACCTTCCTGAACCAGATCAAAGTCTGCTCTGTAACAAGATCTCTTGGGAGCTTCTGTATATCTCAAAGTCAGAAAGGGGCCTCCTGGTGGTATCTAGAGGGTTTAACGATGGTAAGGACTAAGGCCTCATTCTATGGTCAGTCTTTGAGCTGAATCTCACAGCCCTTCATGGTTGTAACAGGAAAGCAGGTGTTCGATCCTCTTAGGAGGTGGAATAATCCTTCAAGAGGAAATCTCCAGCAATTGACCCACTTGCTAGTAATAGCAGTGATTTTAAAATATCATTACGGTATTTATTACCTATGGTAAATACTTGTTGAGCCCTTAAAATGTGCAGGGATTAACAAGAGTGCTCTCCATATGATCTTATTAATACTCACACTAACCTTTCACATACCATTATCATTTTTATTTTAAAGATTTATTTATATATAGTATATTAAATTATATATGCATACATGTCTGAGTATACAGGTGTGCAAGTACCTACAGAGGCCAAAGAAACATAAGCATTTAAGCATTCATGGAGGCCAGAGACATTAGATCTATCCTAAAGCTGGAGTTACTAACAGTTGTGCATCATCCTGGAGGTGCTGAGAGCTGATCTTCAGTCCTCTGCAAGAGTAGAGTAGGCTCTAATCACTAAGAAATCTCTCCAACCTCTGTACCCATTTTATAGATGAGAATTTAAGAGAGTTGGAGAGAAGCCGCATTGCATTGCTGCTTAGGGGCAATTGAATGGGGAAAGGGGGTCTTTCTGAAGTGCTTTTCTGCTACAAGTTGAAGCCATATACCCACAACATCAAAACAGATCTGGGGGGGGCGCAGTAGTGGCCCTGTTGGGGTAAATAAAACAGACACAGATAGAGAACAAAGACTATCGAGTCACTAACTTGAGTTTATGTCAGAGGTAGAACCGTTAGGATTTAATTCATTTTTTGAAATTTGAGAATTCTGCTTGTGACATCTAAGATGTAGAGCCCCAGCACACAGCGGAAGGAGGAAGACGAAGCTTTCACTGATAAACTCAGGCATGAGTGTGTGATCTCAGATCTCAGGAGCACATTAGCATGCTGGGTTCTTTGCCTTTCCAAAATGTAGCATCTTATTCCATTGCCTGAGGCAACTGACCCTAATCATCATGTCTCAGATCACATCCTTCACATTGTTACTCTTGCATACTTCTGAACACCTCCTAATTACAGCTGCCATGATTCTATATTCAAGTCTGATAGTCACACAGCTAACAACTTGCAAAGATTAAAATCTCTCCCTGAGGTCCAGCAAGATGGTGTTTGCCCTAAGCCTGATGCCATGAGCTCAATCCCTGGGACCTGTAGGGTCAAAGGAGAGAACCAGCTTCCACAAGTTGTCCAAATGCACATTGTGATACATGTGCCCCATCTCAAATGCACAGAAAAACTTATCCTATCTCCATTGCATAAAGAAAGTCAAAGACACACTGAATCAGCAACCAGGATTTGTCCAGGTCTCAGTGAACACATTTCCTTTATCTTCTTTGCCTATAGCAGATGCTGGAAGAACATCAGCAAATGGTCAAGGATGCTTTAGTGTGTTAGGCTGCTATTATAATAAAATACAGCAGACTGAACAGCTTAGGCAACAAAAATTCACCCTCTTACAGTTCTGGAGGCTGGAAGTCTGAGATCAAAGGTTTGCATCTGAGACTTTCCTTGACTTGGGGATGGCCACTGTCCTTAGTCTGTATTGCCAACTTGTCACAAACTGAAGTTGCCCAGGCAGAGGGAATCTCACCTCTTCCCCCTCAGACTGTCCTCTGGCCATGACTGTGACAGATTATCTGTTGTTTCTATCTAAGTTGTTCTATTTATCAATGAAGACTTGGGAGTCAGATGTTGGGGTGAAAATCCACTGGATTAGAGAAGCTGAGAAGCAACTAGCCGACCTTCCCTTTCAATTAGAGACCCAGCAACGGTGTGTCTCTCCATCATCTCAAAAACCATGTGAATCTGTCTCTCTGTCTTCCTGGGTCCTCCCTACTTCCTGTGGGTAATTCTTGGCAACCAGTTGCTGGCTCTACCCCCTGATCCAAGGTTAATTTTATTAACAAAGTTTTGGAATTTCACAGTGATTAAATATCCCCAAACAATTGTCCTGATTGATGATGATGAGAGGAGGACCCGGCCCACTGTGGGCAGCACCATCACTAGGCAGCTGAGCCTGAGCTGTGTAAGAGCTAAACATGGCCAGTAAGCACCATTGCTCCATGGCTTCTGCTTCAGCCCCTGCCCCGACTACTCTCTGTGGCAGAATGTGATCTGGAAGTATAAATCCTTTCCTCCCTGAATTTGCTTCTGGCCAGGGTGTATCATCACAGCAACAGAAGAGCAAACTCAGACAACCACCTAGGCACTGTGACTCCATACAACAGTTCTGCACTGTACACATATAGCTAGAGACTCTAACTCTGCATGATTGTGTGATCGAGGTTCCCTTTTAGAGGAGGGGTAAGAACATTGGTAATATTGGATAAGCATTGTTTCCTAATGGTCCTCTTTAAATAAATGACCTCTTCATCAGCCTCGTCTCCAAGTACAGTGGCTTCCTGCGGTGCTTGGGCATGTGGGTTGGTGAGGACTGGGTAACACAATTCAATCATAATGGATACTGAATGGCTTTTAACCCATCAATACAAAAGTTCAGGGCCATATAAGCTTCTGCTGTTACCTGGGTTCAAAAGAGACAGCTTAGAATAGCCAGGTCCTCATAACTCAAGTCTCCAGTGCTGGAGGAGAAAGGAGGAGAACAGAGATGGAGTCAGATACAAAAACTCATTCTTCTCTTCCCTTTTTTTTTTTTTTTGTATAAGGGGGTCAGAGAAAAAGATTCTCAGCTTCCCTATTACCAACACAATCCACCTTCTTCTCCACACCCCACAGATCTCAGCTTATGTAAGGACATTTCTTAGGAGGACAGTTGGGGTTTTTTTTTTTGTTTTTTTGTTTTTTTGTTTTTTTTTTTTTAAATTTAAGTGGCACTGATAAAATCGTCTGAGTCAGAGACATGAACAGTTACTAAAAAGTGCAATCTGGAATGAAGAATTCCAGTGTGGCAGCTTGCAAGACCTCAGCTACCTCAGGGCAAATGCTGCCCCATAGCATGGTAAACTGCCCTGATGAGCTGGCACTTCACTCCACAAACAGCTGACCTGCCCAGCAGCAAAGTGATGAGATGAAACCTGCCAGCAGCCAACCCACTTAGCTCAGGGCAGCAGCCCACAAATGCCAGCAAGCAGAGGGGAAGGACTCAGCACGGCCAGAACCTGCCAGAGGCTCCTACAGATGCAGCGTGCAAATGGCTGCGAAGAAAGAATTAGGCATTCTGTTTGCAGGCATCTAAACCACGATAAAATGGAGACAGAACACATAAGATGAATGCGAGAGTGATGTTTTCTATTAAACAGGGAGCCCCTGCCCACCACTCAGTGTAATAAGCCAACTGTTTATGAAGTCTTAAGTTTTTAATTTCAGTAATTACTTATTCTATAAATCATCAGCTTTTGGATTTAATTATTAAACTTTTTTCATTTCAATATGAATTTTTTTCCTTCTTTATTTTGTATTTATCAAAAAAACAGTAAAATGAATTTAAAATGCGGAAAAGTTAACAATAACTACAAAGAGGATAAGAATCATAAGCATGGCTTATCAAGGGTGGTAATGCAAATAAGATTGCTACACATATATTTACTTTGTGTTCAGCTTTCCCTCTGAATTTTTTTTTTCCATCCCTGTATATCCTTATTCAAGGTCCCTTCCCCCTCCTACCACATCTGGTCATTTTTCTTCTCTGCAACTCCCCATCCCCTCCCTGGGCAGGGAGCAGACAGTCCTATGGTCCCACTGACCCAATAATGCTTGGATCAGTCTCCACTCCTGGCCAAATCCAGTTTTGTCGCCCCTCCCTCAAGAGTGAGTCAGGTGTTCCTATAGTTGGAGTGGGGTTCGAAGGGTCAGTCCAGGGTGTTTCTGATCCCAAGCTGTTCAGTGGTTGTGGTTTGCCGCTTGGGCATGTTTGGCTTTTTTTCTTGTTTGTTTGTTTAGAGACCACTAGTGAGTGAGTACATCCCCTGCTTATCTCTCTGAGTTTGTGATACCTCGCTCAGGAGGATATTCTCCAAATCCATCCATTTGCCTGCAAATTTTAGGATATCATTTTTTCTTACTGCTGAGTAGTATTCCATTGTGTAG